>NW_004624751.1:25603142-25630314 GCF_000247695.1 Heterocephalus glaber
GTTTTATGGATCCCATTTGTTTCCTATGTTGGGATTCCATCATGTTCCTCAGATCCTCTATTTTTTTTATCTGTATCCTCTCTAGATTTATTAATCATGCCTTGCACTATGGGCTCAATCTTTGCTGTTATCTGAGAAATTATTTCTGATTTCATTTTTTCCAGATCTTCTTTTGTTGTCAGTTCAGGGAGTCCAGATGGTTGAGTATCAGATTGTTCCATCTCGTTTCCCTTTGAGGTTGCTGTAGGTGATCTGGAAGTCTGTTTTTGAGGCTTGTTTATGTGTCTTCTCATTTTTCATGGGGGGGGGTGTTGCTGGCACCTGGTGCCTGTGCAGCTCACCTGCTCTGCTCTAGAAGTGGTGCAATGGTAGTGGGGAGCCTCCTCCTAGGTGCTGGGATTGGCTCACCTCCTCTGGCCTCGGAGTGGTGGAAGGGCATGGGGGAGCCTTTTCCTGGGCACTGGGATTGGCTGACCTCCTCTGGCCTAGGAGTGGTGGAATGGCGGCAGGGAGCCTCCTCCTGGGTGCTGGGATTGGCTCACCCCTCTGCCCTAGGAGTGGTGGAATGGTGGCTGGGAGCCTCCTCCTGGGCACTGGAATTGACTCATCTCCTCTTTGTACTAGTTATTTTGGGAATAATGTACTACCATTCAACTCTGGGCTTTGAATTTGAGCTTGGCTCCCATTTAGTGTGAAATATAGTAGCAGTTTCCTTCTAATCATAGTGGAAAGTGGACCTGTGTTTAATTGTATCCATTGTTTCTGAATCATGCTGCTCAGTATACACCAATCTGTATTTTTCTTAAATTCACAGTACTTCAGTGGCATTTGACTTATAATTTCTACTCATAAGTCCTACCTAATCTACTTGGTTTACAAACTGCCTTGCGTCACTCTTTGGTAATTTAACCCTCAGAAGCTGGGGCTCCAGGTCTGATTGTGGTTCAGGATGTTATTTTACTTTCTGGTGTGTGTTCTGCCTCTGGATAGCACAGCTAGTCTCAGATCCCTGTCATGTACCTGAAAGAGTTTCTAGAACCAAACCCCTTCACATGCTTTCTCCATCCTGGATCCCTACTTCCATCTCCATATTCGACCTTTCATACTCAGATAAGCTAAAAAAAAGTTCATAAATTTCCCCACCAATACTAAGTTCTATAACTCAGATCATTTCAAAGCATAGCTTCCTACATCTCCTGTTTGTATGAGATCTTAAAAGCCATGTTACTAGGTAAGGAAAGTGTCTTAGTTTATTCAGGCTGCTATAAAAATACCATAAACTGGGCAGCTTATAAGCAACAGATATATTTCTTACAGTTTTGGAGGTTGAGAAGTCTAATATCAGCTGTCAGGAAATTTGGAGAGTAAGGACTTCTGTAGATGGCACCTTCTCACTGTGTCATCCAAGAGGCAAATGAGTTTTCTTGGGCCTATTTTATAAGGGCGCAAAGCCAAGCCACAGAAGTTTCATCCTCAAGACCTAATCACCTCCCAAAGGTTTCACCTTTTTGAGGTAACTTTTTAACATATGAATTTGGTACAGGGTGGGGCATAAATATTCAGACCATAGCAAGAAGAATGATGATGCCAATAATTTCATTAGATGAAAATTACCATCAGTTTGCTCACTTTTTTGGTAGTTGCTTTCCTCTTAGTTTATGTTTTTCTGCTATGAAATTATTTTAAAAGAATTTAAGGAAAGTGTGTTTATTTTTATGCAAGGCAAGAAAGAAAATTGGTTTTAAATTAAATGTCAATCTAGAATGATAAACAACTAAATAATTTCCCAAAAGTTGAATGAAATCATCTTGTTTTAACAAAGCTAAGTATTAATTTTTTGTGGCCATGTATTTGGGTTGATAGCACCTCTTAGTAGTAACGAGATAGCACCAATATTGGAGTTTCCTTTTAATGATGGAAAATATGAATCTATTAATCTTATCTTGATGAATTATGAAATGTTATGCCATTCTCTTTTATATTCCCATATTACCTTTTTTGATCTATTTTTCAGTCTTGAACTTTCCAAATGAATGAGTCACACAGCACAGCAAAGCCAATTTATTGAAATGAGTAGTGTCACTGTCCCTCCAGAAAATGAGATGACTGTGTTTGTTATATGCCATAACCAAAATCCATTCATCCATGACATTTGACCATTCTTCCAGGTAGTTGCCAGAGATTTCAGGCCAAAAGATCCTAAAATTCACACCAGATGTGATTATTACATTGCCCATTACTCCTAAGCTATTTCTATTTGCTTTGACATCCTAGCAGCAGAGTTATGCTCAATGTTATTAGTGATACTAGTAATTCAGGCATGGCTGCCTCCAACTAAACTTCACATCAATTGAGAGGAACTATTTAAGTTTTAAAAAACTAGGTTTTTTTTACTTCTAGATTAAATCTAACCAATTCATTAAGCTTTAACTTGGTGCTACATTTACATTTTGTTGAATTGAAATTTATGGAAGAGATTTAGCTGAAGACAAGCATGAAATTAAAAAGTGTAAAATGAGCTGAAGTCTCTACTCTGTCATTTTAAAAACATAGAAAATCTCTAATTATCCAATACAATAAAATTAATAAAAGTTATATATAATGTCATAATAGATTTTATTCCAATAGAACAACATTATTACATCTGATTATAAATCACATGAATACTTTCTGGCAACCAAAAGGAAAAAATTCACAATGCTGGTAATTGTGTAGCTTCCCATACACCAAAATGTATGAGCAGTATATGCTACTTGTATCATTAAATTCTTATTATATTATAATGTAGTAATCTAATGTTTCTAAGTGCCTCATTATTTTTCATTTTAACTGCCAAGTGCACATATATTTTGTGTTGTTAGTGAATTAAATGAAGACATGTTAAACAGATTGATATTCTGGATTCACTTTGTGATTTAAATGCAATGATTATAGTATAAAATAAAACAAGAATAATATGCCATTTCCTGTAGGTCACATTTCCTGTGGTTTATAATAAAAGCAATTTGTATCATGCCCAGAAACATATTGTATGCAAACAACTGGTGTAATAAATAATATCAATTCAAATGAGTGTAGTTACTTATTTGAGTCAGAATTTCTGAGATGCCAACTAAATTTGAGCCCTCAAAAATGTCTGTGGTTAAATTGTGATGTAAAGTGCTCAGCAGAGCCTAATAATAATGTAGTCACTTAATAATCATCTGCCATCTCCAGCAAAGACTTCTTTTGGGCGATATCAGACAAGATCAGGACAGAAAGAACAGGATGTTATATCAGCTAGCTATAACTGGGTAACAAACCATATCAGAACTTAGTTGCTAAAACATTAACACCTACTTATTTAGCTCAATTTTGAGCATTAACTATTTTGGCTGTGCTCAGTGAAGCTATTTTTATGGTTATGATGGATATCTTTATGTGTTATGGTCAGCTATAAGTAAGACTGGTAGCTTTGCAGATCTTTAGGAACTCTCTCCATGTCTGGGACCTTGGCTTAGACAACTGAGCTTACATAGTTCTGGTGATGGATCTCTCATAATCCAGCAGACTAGCATGGCTTTGCTCATGGTAATGGGCCTACGTAATCAAGCAAATGCACTTAAGGCCTTGTACAGCTTGGGCATGGAACTGCTATATCATCATCTCTACCGAAGTCTATTGTTGAGCAAGACTAGATTTAAGGGTGGGGTAATACACCACCACTGAGTGGAAGCATACGAAAGGTCACATATCTAAGGGTACCAATATAGGTAAGGGTAGGGACATGCAGCCATTTTTGAAAATAATCTCCCACAAATGGTGACTTATCAAATGTGATAGCTTGAATAAACGTATTAAGAGAATTCTCCATCTCTAATGTTATTAGGACTGTTTGGAAGACCACAGACATCAAGAGACTGAGGAAGTCTAAAGACCTGCTCTATGAATCTCTTTTTACACCTGTGGGGATGGGTGGGTCATCCTAGATTCTTCCCCCTCCTGCCTCACAAGATCCCAACAATCATCAGTATCTTCTGAGTGTTTCCTGAATCGATCCATTTATGTCCATCTCCCCATCCTTATTCTGATCCAAATTAAACTTCTCTCTTGCCTGGAGCGTGGCAAAAGTTTTCACATTGGCCTCCTTCCCTTTTCATTCTTACCCTCTGTAATCCATTCTCTTCTTTCC
Organism: Heterocephalus glaber; assembly: GCF_000247695.1. The sequence goes on from NW_004624751.1 coordinate 25,607,314, forward strand.
AGCTCATGAAATGTAAATCTGATCATGTCTTCCCCAAATTCAAGCCAACTCTTCAATAGTCTTCCCTTTCTTAGGGAAGTTCAAGGTCCCAAACGGACCCCAAAGACCCTAGTAATCAGCCCCCCAGCTACCATGCTACCATCACTTCTTTTGGGTTTTTTTTGGGGGGGGGAGACAGGGTCTCACTATGTAGTCCAGGCTGGCCTTGAACTCACTATGTAGCCCAAGCTGCTCTCAAACTCCCGGTGATCCTCCTACCTCAGCCTCCTGAGTGCTGGGATTACAAGCATGTGCCATCATGCCCAGCTCTACCATCACTTCTTGATATTCTTCCCTTTGCTCTTTACATTGGGAGTTCTTTGAATTTCTGAATCATCATTACATATTCTTTTATTCTCTCTTGCAGTGTTCTTCTATTTCATCTTTGCATTACATCTTTCTGACTATTCTAGCAAATACATTCTTCTATAATACATCCAGTCACTTGCTCAATACCTGTATTCCCTAGAGCTTGTATGCTTCCTGGAGCAGGGGCTCTGTCGAAAGCTTTCTGCCTAGTAAGGTGCCAGACACATAGTAGTTGTTTATTAATAAATGTTTCTTGAATTAAAAAAAGAATCCTTAGACCTCTGACCTCTGCAAATTCCGAAATGGAAATGTGAACTTTGTGCCCATCCATTGCATTAGCCATATTGTGAGACTCTAGATCATTTAATACATAACACAGATATATTTTTAAATAGAGATGACAATTCTTTGAAACCCATAAAGTCTTTTTAAAATGAAAAAGATATTGTAACAATTTCACTTTTGTGGACATAAATGACCTGTGAAGGTTTGAGGAAGAACTGAGAAGTCAAATTATCATGAGGGGAAAAAAATGGGCCCAAGTCTAAAAGACATAGCAACTTGAGCTATTTTAGTTGAAGGCTGGTTGCTACTGATTTTACTGTCATATGATTTTCAAAGTTAATAGTTTTTATGCTCTCTCAAGTTCTCTAGTAGCTTCCTACCTAATACCACTGTAATGTTTACTTCCTTGCCCTTTTTAAACCTCTGGTATCATTTCACAAATATTATTATAAGACAGTTACTATAAAAAGCAGTAGGGTTGTAAAGACAATCAGTGAATACTTCTGGCCATTTTTCACTTGCTATTGAAACTGGGGAAATGTTCTAATATAACACAGAGCTTAAGAGAAAAGAATTTATGGACAAAAAATATGTGACTGAATCTCATCATTGTAACTTGTTAGGTCTGTTTTAGCATATTTCTTATGTCTCTGAGCTTGTTTCCTTATTTTTAAAATGAATACATACAGGTAGGCAGGACAGTTCTCTGGGTATTCTGGCACTGATCCAGATACATGATTTTCTTGCTATGTTTCTCAAGAATGACTAGAAGGTACTAAAATGTAACATTCGAAGATAAGGAAGAGCTGCCCAGAACCCCCAGGCCAGTGGTGGGAGCCTAAGGCAATTGTGTTATTTGTTTTTCTCTTGAGACAAAAGATGTTAATGTATGAGTTGTTTTTTCTAAAGTAAAACCTCAGTGTTAAGATTTGATTGTAGTGCTGTCATTTTGCATTTAAGTAAGTGGATTTTGGGTTGCAACTTGGGGACTGGGGTCTAAAAGGTTCGCCATCACTGCTGTAGGTTTTATTCCAGTCCAATGCATTGTGAGATCTAAAATAGATCCAACTTTTGCCTTTATCAGAGTCTGGGGGCCCAGCATTGTCAACTGTCTTAATGTCTGCTGCATTTCACATCTGAGCCACAAGTGCCTTCTGAACTGTGAGAGAGCCATCACTGATTTAAATTCTGGCTCCTTGGTTTCTGATCCTTGGGTGATGTTTAATTCCTGCTACAACCTTCTCACTTTCTATAGGGTGAATGTGGCTGGTTGATGATCTATGAAAGAGAGATTAACAGAGAGTTTTCTCTCCACTCTCCTCCCCAGGAATGCCAAGAATGGAGTTTCTCTCAACTCTCCTTCTGTGTTCCAGTTTTAGGGTACCACCTTCATTAGTACCCAAAGATGTGAGGAAAGGGGTTGCAGGGTAGGACAATCTTCTTTTGTGCTTTGGGCTTCTCAGAATACTATTCCATCCACTCACATGCAGCTGCAAAGGTGGTCAGGCTAGTTATTCACTCGCTTTATCAGTGGTCAATGGTCCTTCCTCCCCCATTTCAGTCAGGCAAGATGACAGCTGTGTATCTTTTCTTTCTTTTGAGAGCTTGTCATTTTCTGCAGTTTGGTTCATATAGTTTTCTTTTAGGCCTCAGCTCTTTCATGTATTTCAAAACCCACTATACTGGCATAACTTAGACTGTTTTGTTTACTGGCATATATTACTTATTTCTCCATGTAATTTGGTGATAAAATAAGATTTGTTCTTATTCTTGAAAATATATCCTCTTTAAATATGATGGTAGTAGTATGCCAAGTGATGATAATTTTGGAAGTAATTTCAGAGACAATAAGACCAATAGATTTCATTCTAGCTTTATTCCAATGTTAAACTCAAGAATATTTTTATCATGTGTTTTTGTGGAGCTTGATTATATACAACAGCTATTTCATGCTAAGGTAGGATTGTTATTGAGGGTAAAATTCTGTTGAGAATGAGTTTCTGCAATATAAGAAAGAAGTTTGCTCCTAGTTTTTAAACATGTAAATTGGGGACTATACATATAAAATTTGTTCATCTGATATTTTAAGGGTCTTACTGTATGCATTTTTGAAAGAATGTAACAGATTTTAATTTCCTCTTGAGAGGAAGAGCTTCTATAGATTATTATAACATTTCATGATTATTATAACATGTTCCATAATTAGGCAATAATTGTCAGTGAAGCAGTTGATGATCTTGATGCTGTATACCCACAAAAGTTTACATCAATTCCCTTACCAATTTGATGAAATGTTTTGAATTTTGTTTTCCATCAGAAGAGGATCCTAGTTCCTTTCATAAAGTTATATAACAAATCTTACACCTGATAAAACAAGTTACTAGAACTGGCTGTCTATAAAGCGCTAGGTATGAATTTTAAAAATACAGTATTACTTATTTGATTTTAGTTAAAAATACTAATTTGAGTTTGGTGAAATGTTAAAATATCTCTTCTTCTAGTCTTGTCAAAGTACTTCTTACCCTGTGCTTTTTTATAATAGAAAAAGAAAAAATTTAGATATATATCATCTCTTGCAAGTAGCATCACTGTCAGTCCAACCTACATTAAATAAGTTAGCAATCAAGACACAGACTCGTCACATTAAAAACTAAGTATCAGCATAGATGCTATTCATTCCCAGTTTGGGTATGATGTTTCACGCCCCACGTAATTTTTTCTTTAGTTATGATTGTAGAGTGACAAAAAATAAGAGTCTAATAGTATTTCTATGTATTAGCTTTCTATATCCACATTTCAATGAGCAGCTGTATAATTTGTGTAATTCTCTTCTTTTCCCATTATGATTGCTTTAATTATGTATCTTAAATTTAATTTGATATCCACCTAAGATAGTGATTTTAAAAACATGGCCTTGAGGCAGGAGGGGTGAGGGTAAAGGGCTTGTGTAACACCTCTAAGGCCCTGAATTCCATTTCCAGCAGCACAAAAAAAGTGGGTTTGAATTTTGTGTATCATTTTCAACTCTTTCACTATCCTTCTTCTAAAAATAAAGCTTTTTGAAAATTTGAAATAAAAAAACTTTTTCTTTACCACAGATAGTAAGAAAAGCACCATTGTGAAGCACAATTATATAATTTCAAATCTTAATATTATAAACTATTTGAACTTTTATTATTCAATTTGTTCAATTACTCCCTTGCCATTAAGCAATACATTTTAATGTCTTTATGTTTGCAAGCTTTGTTTTCAATAATAGCAATTCAATGAAAGCTTCAAAAGCTGAAGTATTTTGGCACTCCATTCATTGAGTGCTTTGATTTGAAAATTTCAAATGATGTTGAATAAAATGCTGCTGAAATTTGGAGAACTCATTTACAAAATGCTCAAAAGCATGTTAAAACACTTACTAAAAAAAGTAGTTCTCCAGATTTTCAAATATATTAAAAACATTGGGTAGAAAAGAATGCACATAATGTCTTCATGAACTATTTACTTTATATATAAGATCAGCCTAGTAACAAGAATTGTGTAGTTCAACTATGCATATGTAGACACTCATAAATTTGGGTAATTGCAACTTCTATTTCAGTTCAAAAAATACTAAAAATATATTACATGCAATTTTGAATTATGTAATTGTGTATATACTACTTCCAATTCAAATACAATTTTGTTCCATAAATAATAATATCTTCATTTAATAAAAAATGCTTTGTCATAATACTGCCTTCTATTATATTTTTAATTTTAAATATCACCCTAAACAAATAATTATATATTTTAAATTGAAATGTATAGCTGAATTCATAACAACTTTCAGATATATGGATAGTCAGTTGAAAGAACAAACTATAAGAATCTTTATTTAAATATTGGATTAAAGGAACAAGCCATTTAAAAATTAATCTACCCGCTTATCTGTTGGAGGCCTCTGATAATAAAAAAATATTTTTGGTAAAGAAAATTAAAAAATTTTCTTTCAACATGTATCAGTAGCTTTTGTTTCATTTGTGTATACCTAAGAAAACTTGGAACTAAAATTAATTCACGACTGTGGTTTGAAAAGTTATACCTCATACATTGATAGCCAAGTACTTCTGGTAGAGCCTTGTCTTCAGATGAGTGGGTTAATCCCTTTAAGTAGGCACTGATCATTGTTTAGCAGATTTGTGTGTTGTGTTTTCATAATTTCAGCTATTAGAATTGCCCTTATATTGGATGGTAAATATAGACAAGCAGCTTATTTCCTTTTCATCAGTTTTCTTCAGAAATGAAAATTCACTACTTAATTTTTCATTAAATATGTACTTTTTTTCTCATTGCTCTAGAAAAGGTTTATTGCAAACTAAAATGTTATTACCACCCAGTAAAATTAACACATTATTATAGATATCCACTTTTGCAATAAATAATAAAATTACTTTAGAGTAGCATAGATTACTCTGTCTCTTTGCATAACCTGACCTCATTGCTCATGTTTCTCAAAGACCCTACTAATTGGAGGCCTGGTTTTTGGATGCATCTCTCAGAGCACAGCACAACTGCTGACAAAAGTTAGTTTGGCAGGATGCCAGATGAGTTAGCTAGCTAGGCATTATCACCAAGATTCTCTGACATGAAGAGGATGATTGTACTGAGAAAAGCTTCTAGTACTGGAGAAATAGCTTCAAATTGATTAACTCACTACTGGTAATTATAGACTGGACAAAATTTGAAAGCAAACAAGCCAACTACTTGCATGTTACTAGAAAGCAAACAAAAGCAAGCAGATGAAACAACTTTTTTAAAAAAAGGAACTCCTTAGTATACGAAAACAATTCAGGATAGATAATAGTTTAAATATAAAGTGGTGGGACCACTGAGCTAAATCTCCGGCCCCCCGCAAAATCATTAATTCAGTTTCAATGGTCACCTCATAGAGTCTAACTCTGAAAATTGCAAGTTGATTTTATCCAGGTAAATCTGTGTTTTCTGTCTTTCATATCTACCTGTTTTTTTTCATGGGATTCAGGAAAAGTATCAGATATTTTTCTTTATTTCACTCATCCAATGTTACACAGTCTACATTCTGCTCTTGAGTGGCCTGCAATATAGATTCTATGTCTTCGATTGCTGTTTTTAAACTCTTTTATCTTTTCTGATGATGTTGTGAATACATGGAGTAGCTGAAGAGCTCAGTCCTAGAGAGCACCTTCACCAGAGCCCTACCCCTCTCTGCCCTCATTGCTTGATCCTCATTTTCTCCTGGGAACTCGATACCTGCGGGTCTAAGATGCCACCACCATTTCCTTTTTCTGACCAATTGTCCAGTAGTTTTCTAAGCATGGCTACCCTTGATTGCATACAACAAAGAAGCTACTCATGTGATTGGCAAGAGAGTGGGGCAGCCACCACGCCTGCTGTCAAAACTCAGCACCTGTGCAGAAAAGAAACAGCACTTGAACTTGGGCTGGCGCTTTTCATTTTGAAGCCAGGGGCAGAAAGTAAAGGCATGGCAGCCTACTTTTCTAATTTCCTTCACCTGAACCTTTTATCTTCAACTGCATGGTTTATAGGGTTTTTCTCTTTCCCTACCTTCCAGCTCAGCTCCATTCGCTCTCTTGGAGAAATTCCTGTAAGATTTTGGAGTAGGTTGGTTGTTAGCTCAATTTGGGTGTTGATGTTTCTTTTTTCCTTTGAGGGTTTTCTTATGCTTCTTAGCAAGGGGAAGTAATGTAGAAAAAAATCAGCCAACGTTTTGTCAGAGGTCATACATTGAAAGGTTTCCTGGCACCAGACAGGTAGTATACAAGAAGGAAGCAGGTAGGTAGAAGGCAATGAGAGGTCTAATCAGCTACAGTCACGTAGTGAAGAGAAGTGCTGTCCCAAGGGAGCAGCCACTGCTCAGCTACACCTGACTTTTGCGGTTCAGGAAGTGCAGGTATGGCACTTCTTTATGATTTTTAAAGACAAGCAAGAACCTTTTTATAATTAATAAATTTTCTGTTTTGTAATACAGTTATGTACTGCGTAACAACTTTTGGGTCAACAATGGACCCACTTAACAGCGGTCTCATAACACTATATCACCTAGTGACATAGTAGCTGTCTTAGTTTGTGTAATAGAGTCTATGATGTTAATGTAAGGATAAAATCTTCTCATCGTTCATCTCTTAGAAGGTGTTCCTGCTGTTAAATGACACACAACTACACTGAGTTTGTCAAACCAAGAACATCAGCTAAGTCTATCTTTTCTGTTACTATTTGGGAAATTCTGCCTTGTAGTTTGGAAATTTTTAAATAGAATTTTGTTTCTGATAATATGAAATAATTCTGTAAGGAGTTTTTCTTTCTACTGATAATCTTGCAGGAAATCTCCAAGAAAAATCATTTTTCCCTGGAGACTAATAAAGAGTTTATATATATATATATATATATAGCACTCCATCAATTTAGGCAAAACTAGTGATTTCTCCAGTTACCCACTTATCGGTTATCTATTTATTTTGAAGTAACTACTCAAGTTTTGTTACATGCCAGGCACTGAAGACAGTAGAAAGTAAGTCAAAATCCTAACTTACAGATCTTACCCTCTGTGTGTGTGTATGGGGGGTGGCAAGGGGGGGCGGTGCAGTGGGGATATGCATGAGGGCATGGAAACACAAAAATTACTAAATAAATGCACAATAAAATTTCACCTCCCTCTGGGGTGAATTGAAGTATAATGTTCCTTTTGTCCTATTCACAGTGGCCCTCTGGATCAGCTCTGTTGTGTCCAAAGATAATTTGAATTATCAATCCTTTCCCTCACTCAGTCAATGAATTTCTGACACAGATCCAAGTTTCAGGAGCCCTGTTAGAGAGACTCTAAGCTGAGATAAGTATAGGCTTGTTGCAATTATTGTGAGTGGCAATAGCTCTTATTATTGATGTGTACAGTGAGGGTTGGTAGAATTTATCCATGGGATCTGTACTAAGTTATAATTCCCAAGCGGGCTAGTGAGGGTATTTTCTAAGCAAAGAGCAGTGGAGGTTTTATCACCTTTGATGGATATTAAAATATGTATTAACTCATATCAGTTAAAAATTAATGTAATTGAAGATAGAGCCCATTGTCTCAGGAAAGCCCACCCAACTGTGAGACATTTCAGCCAGCCTTCTGAAATTTGCAGAAGAGTGCATGGAGTAACAGAGCTTAGATTGTTCTGGAGGCCCTGGACTGAGTCTGAGACAGCCTGGAAATATGTCCTCCCAAACAAAGATCAGTTGGGTTGACTCTCTTAATCAAGGGCCTAGTGGGATTGTGTGGAAGCATGGAGAGTGAAACATAGCTATTCCGACAATATTAATAACTTATTAGTCCCCTAGAGAATCAAACTTCAAAGTAAAAAAATCCCTTTACTAAATGATTTGGTTTCTCATATGAGAGAAACCATGTGATATTTAAGTTTGTGTGTCTAATTTATTTCATCTAACATTATGGTCTCAAGGTGGATCCATTTTTCTACAGATGACTCAGGCTCATCAGTAGTACTCCATTGTGTGTAATAAATACCATATTATCTTTATCTATTCATCTATCGGTACACATATAGGCTCCTTCCATAATTTATCTATTATCAATTTTATGGGTGTGCATGTATTACTGTAATACAATGTCTTTAACTATTTTGGAAAAATACCTAGAGGAGGAATAACTGGGTTGCATGGAATTTATACCTTTAGTTTTAAATATAAGTGAAGAGAAAAATAAAAGATAAATAATAGGAAGTAAGGAGATAGATCTTTGTCAAATGGGAAGGATTAAGAAGGAGGGAGGGGGAAGGAAGGGAGAGGAAGGGGATGAAAAAAGAATTAAGATGGTCTATGTACATGTACCAGCTCCCCACAAGGATTGCAATCATTGTGTACTAAAAACATGTACTAATAAAAAAAGTTGATACTGGACACTTTGACTTGGGCAAGAATAATTCAGATACACTGAAAAATGCTTCTATGATATAATCATAGCCACACTTTTTTCAGTATTAAGTACTCTAGATTAACATTTGTACCATATTTAGGGTGTACCTAAAATTATTTGAGGGTTAACTGAAATTAAAATTTTCCTAGTATCCTGTATTTTTATTTGCTAAACCTTGTAGTCCTTGTAGTTCTATTTATATTATCAATTATGTCAAGTATTATTTCTGTAAATCTAATCTTTAGTTTAAACAAACATCTTCCATTTTAATTCCTAAAGCCATTTAAATAGTATAATTAAGTAAAAGTATATGATAATCCAATATGATGTGATTTCTGCAGACATTAAAAATTATTTTTCTAGTTTGCCTGCAACCTTCCTTCTTTCCTGCTAAGAATCTGCCTTTCTGTCTTACTCACAGCCTATGTATATTTGTGTTCTCATACACTCACACAGACTACATCTACAGCGAATCAAATCTGGTGACTTTTCCAATTAAACTCTTAACAGAATTTTATATATTAACATACCACATCTGATTGAAAGTAAATAATGAATGGATTATAACCTGTAATTTATTTGTTTGATAAATTTGATGTTTATTTTTATAGACATCACTAGTAACTTAAAAATTTTTAATTTAGCATTGTTCTTGCGTTCCCCCTCCCCTTTGCTGTACTCACATTACTTCTCTTCTCACTGCTTGGTCAAAGACATAGATTTTAGATGATCAGACCTAATCATCCTCAGTAGAAAAAGAAAAAGACTATTATTGCTGTAGGAAATTTCTAGCCAAGGACAAAGAGAAACCTCATCTATTAGTAACTAAGATAGGAGACTTAAAAAATGAAACAAAAACTCTGAAGAATTAGGCAGAGACTCCTCTGAAAAGAAAGCAAGGGTATGTTTGCTTGAAACGGATTCATGATACCCCCTTGGCAGGTGGAATTTGTACTTAAATGGCAGACACAAAATTACTTATTTTCCTCTCTGTTCTACTCATCTCTAAAATGAAAACACCCGCTGCATATTACACGAGTATCTGTCAGCATTTCTTTTTAATCAAATCATCTTGATTTTCATTTTACGATAGTACTTAGCTGTGCTCCTGAAGTTTCTTTGGATGAATGAGTTTTTTAAAAAACAAGGACTGCAGCAAACTTAAAATCAAGCATATTTTATTCTCATTTATGCCTCCAAATTATTATTTCAGAATGAGTAAGTTTTTCCATCCACTCAATATCTTCTCTTATTTTCAGAAACCTGAATTTGGCTCCAAGAAGCTTCCAAATTAGGAGAAGAAAGAAAAACGGTACTGGAATTTTCTCCCCTTCAAAAGGGGCCTTGCTTTCTACTCCTGAAGTTCATGGCTGTTGATCCCAAGCCACTCTTCGACAGAGAATAGTGCTGAGAGCAAAGACTAGTCACTGACCTGCCAGCTTGCATTGTGTGAAAATATGACTGAGACCGCTGAGGAATCCTAAGCTATCCAAGGATGATGTATCACCTCACCACCAGTTCTTGGGTAAGCTCTGAGGATGTATTTAACTGGGCATTTCTGTATATCAACACTTTTTTCAACCGGAAAATTTAGATGATGAAACACCCAAATCTACTTGCAAATCAAGAAGCTTCAGTTTTCTTTTTTTTCTCTTTCCTTTAGAGCAAATAAAGGTAGAATTAGCTTAGTTATTATTTATAATTGGTATTAGTTTTAATGGTAGTTATATAAATAATTAAAATGTAAATGTGTACTTTGGGGTGACTCCTATACAATAACAAACTGATCATTTAATAATTATCAGTAGAATCTTTCTTTAAAATTACAATTATATTCAGTGTAATAGCTATTGAAAATAAATGTAGAATTCACTCACCAGTAAGAAAGTTCAGATTATATGCTTATGTATTTTTTATTATAACATTTAATTGTGTATTAAAAATGCATTACCTTTGACAGTAACAGAGTGAACTCTGGAGAGTAAACACACTAGTCTGTTTCAGTTCTATTAAACCACATGGAATTTGCTATTTGAATTTGGCTTTGCGTCTTAGAGAGCCAGAGATTACCTGATTGTTGGATGATTAGGTTGTTTACTGGATACATGAGGTTGCTCTTTCCTTCCTCAAAAGTGTTTAACTGGTAAGATGTAGAAGAGAATAGTATATGCTCTTTTAAAATAGAAGAATATCTACTGCCTATAAACTATTGACTAAGTGAATAAATTGTATAACATCCTCAAAGTCGTTCACTTAATAAACCCTCCTGTGAGGTCTGAGAAGCATCCTAAAAACTGAGATGTAGAAGAATATTGTCTCCAGGAAAAATTGTCCATGAGTTTGTCTTTTGGTTTGGGAAGTGTTTCACAGAGTGGAGGTGACGGTTGTGATACACATATGCTATGCTTTAGTGGTGAACACATTGGGCCCATCAAAAAACCTCTATAAGCTTTAGAGGGAAGACAGGTTTCTATAAAAAGGTAATTTTACTTTTAATTAGAATTCTGAAGACATCTGTATAAATTTTCAGTTGGAGTTAAATAATCTCTGTAATTATTGAAAGTAACTTACCAACTTATTTAATTATTAGACAAAGTAATGTACTGCCTTACAGAAGTACACGTTAAAGATATGAGTCATAAGACACGTTTAGGGTATGCTAAGAAGCACAAGTTTATCTTGAACTTGTCAACCTCCACAGGAACAAGCTTCTGATATACCTGCAATATGTTTTAAGAAAACAAAGCTTATTCTCAAGTGGAACAGTTTTCACATTATAATATATAGTTATTTTGAAAGTGTCCTGTTACACAACTGACTTTCACATCAGTGGTCAAAAATGCAAAAGATACCTGCATGATGGGTTAAGGGATTTAATACTCACTTGGAGTAAAATTCCAGGCAGCAAGCACATTTCCCGTAGATCTCCTCCCTCTCATGAACCAAGTGTCCAGGAGGGACATTTTCATTCCTTTCAGAAATTAGAAGACCAATGACAGACACATATAGGTGATTTTACTTATGCAAATTTAGACAGGAAATACCTTCATCCATATAAATTCAAGCTTGTGATTAAGGCATGATATCTTATTAAAAGAGAACAGGCTTTTGAAGCCAATTTTATTCTTCACTAGTGTCTGCAAATTTTTAAAGAAGTACACCTAAAAATTTTGCATCAGCAACTTAATGAGGTTAACTTAGAGCTCTGTCTTAAGGCATAACTTGTATACTGTGTTAGTTACCAATAACAAATCAGAATTACTCACTTATAATTTCCAATAAACTTTGCTACTCTAGTAAGACGTTTATTCAGAATTGCTATTCATTACTATCCTAATAAATGAATGTTTTTAGAGACCATATTACAATACTTCCCCAAAATGCTTTTGCTATGCAATGTAGAACTGTTGAATTATGCTGTTAAGGGAGTTTATATTTTCTTTTTACATTAAGCTTAGAAGAAAAGGTATCTTTCAGAGAATATAAACAACATGATGGTTTCTTTCTAAGACAGCAGAATTTTGCTATAACTTCCTACTGGTGAATTCCCTAAGCAATGACATTTCTCCTTTTAATTTACCATGTTGGCCACAAAACTTTCTCCTATTTGAGCCTCGGGGTCTTGTGCATTTCTCTAGATTAGAAGTGATGAGCTTTAGTTAACCAAAAATCCCAATGGTAAAGGGATTTGGTGAATGGCTGTGTTCAAAATCCAGCTATTTCATTCTCCATTTATTCTATATTCAGTGTCAGAGTCTTGCTGCAAATCTTTGTTACTTTTACGATTGGAGAGTTTTCTCAAAGGAGATGGTTTCCATGGAAGGAATTAAAAGTACATTAGCAAGTCTGACCCTTTAGAGTAAGTTTACATTAACACTATTAATTCTTGAATAAAATCTGAAGACTCAGAGCAGGAATTATGATGTCATATACAGACCTCAAACTCTTGGGGAATTGTAAATCATTAAAACAGACTTGGCGGCAGGTTTAGGAGCTATGAGATTCTGACAAATACTTTTTTGGGTGTGGCTTCAGTGGAGATATTTAACAAAGGAGCTATGATTTTTGAGCCAGGTGAAGTGCTTTATTTCATGTGCTAGAAAAGGCTATGTGGAAATGCTGGAGAATGAGTGTTATGTGCACATTTATATACTTTGTATTGAACTGTCTGGAGCCTTACAAATCCAAAAAATACAAATCTTTTGCCCATATTAAAATAAATTTATAATTATGTAAATATAATTCATTCATAACATGTTTTTACAAAAGAAATCTTGGTAAGTATTTCCCTCAGGAAATTTATTTTCTTTTTCCTGAGGATCTCATCTAAAATTGCATTAAAAGTGTTAGTAGTTCATTCTTTTGAAATAATATAAGTGCTATTTCCCTTCTATTGGGAAACACAAGACACTATGCAGAACAATTATATGCTCCTCCAACTTCCAAATATTTCTATTAAATTTATATCAAATTAAGTGTCTTTGAAGAGAGAAATAAAAAATGGCAAAATTCAGACTTCATAGATGGGGTAGCAGGGGATGTATCAGTCAAATTTATGGAGAGATAATATGAAATTAAATATCCACCCTCACAGATTGTGAGATTCTTTGGTGTTATAGACAATGCAGTATTATATCACATTTTCCTAGTTGCTAGTGTCATGAGATGCCTTTACTTCCATCTCCATCTCACAAGTTGGGTTTAACTGAGCCACTAGTCAAACCCTGAGGATAAATCTGTGTTAATGATGAGTAAAAACATGAAGGTCAATAAATGTTCATTTCCCACAGTATTCTGCTCTCTCAGATATGTGCATATGAGAATAGAATAATAGTTCTGGGTATCTACTCAACCTCCAGAGTGGGTATAAAGATTATTTCAAAATGAAAACATTTGAGTTAAATAAAATGCAGAAAGAAATCATATTTGAATTTCTCTTGTCTGACTAAAGCAGAAAATACAGCTGTAATTAACTGCCTCCCAAGAGTTTCCTGCAAAACTCAATTGCCATGGAGACAGACTGCCCATTTCTATCAGTATCAAAAGCCAGAACTTTACTTTCCAAACTTTTGTACAGAAGCCCTCATTCCCTATACCCATACATATTAAGTTTGCTATATAAATCTTTTATCATATTTATTGAATTAGTCATCACTGAGTACTGCATAAAGAAACCTTGTCTTTTCTCCTTTTAATCTATTATCCGTTTATTTCCACACTCCCTAACACCGGACTGAAGTTGGAAGAAGAAAGTTTTCCTCTTGATATTTTATGTAAAGCAATGGAGCATGGCACAGAGAGATTGCATGGGAGGTTCTTGTTGGTAGCACTTCCAGGAAACTATGCTTTTATATAGAGTTATGATGGAGTTCTGTTTCCAAACTGTTTTTGTTATTGTTGTTATTGTTTCATACCTGTGAGGCAGTTATAACCCAAAGAATCAGTCATCATTTACATTGCAAAGCAAGAGGGAATTTCTACAATATTTCATATAATAACTACTTCATACATAGGAAGCACTAATTATGCTTTTTTGTTTTAGGGAATTGGTTTTGATAGCAAAGTTAACATTAGCCTGTTTTAGAACATTGTTGTGATAGGTAACTATATAGGGATTACTAACCTAAGGCAGGGAACATCTGGCACTATCTCCCTTCTATCTGTGTAAAAAGAAATAAAGTCCCACTTTATAGTTGGAAGCAGATCAAGTATTGGCCATGGGGAAAATTATTGTAGAAATTAGTTAAAAAGGAATAAAGTATATGGTCCCTCAAAGCCTTAACTGGCCAAAGTAGATTGATGGTTATCACACAAAATAGAATGGATTTTTGAAGTATAAGTAAACATTAAAAAGAGGACTAGATGCATATTGAGGCCATACTCTTAAGTGAAATAAATAGGACACACATGTGTAAATACCAAATAGTTTCTGTAGTGTGAGAAACTGAAAGTGTAAATAAGGATTAAAATGATTAAAATGAGTAATTCATAATTTGAAATAGGAAAAGGTCCAAAGGTGTAGGGGTGGTTGGAGGGGAAGGGAAAAGGGAAGAAGGGAAAGGAAAAATTATGGGAAAAGAAAAAAAAATTGAAACAAAATCTATGTAAATAGAGAAGGGTGGAGGGGGTGAAGGGCGCACAGGTAATGGGGAAAAAAATAAGAACTAAGATACATCATGTACAGGTACAAACACCCAATGATAAATGTAAATGTATTGCATACCTAAAATGTATCAATAAAAGAATTTTTTAAAAAAGAGGACTAGAGAAGAATAGGGATCAAAGTTCATAATCAAAGTCCATATGGGGACCAAGGAGTTGGCCAAACTCAGAAGGAAAGCATTTTCCTTTCAGAATTATACAGTTTGGCAAATGGCTAAAAATTCATTTGTTCTGGCACCAGAGAGTTTGCTTTAACCTAGAAAATTCCTCCTGAAGTAGCAGCTAATTTTTTCTACATTTGCTCTCCTTAAAATATTTCCACTCCATCTATGTAATGGGGATTATGCTGCCTCTGCCTAGCAGAGAGAAGGTTTTAAATGTTTAAACTTCAGGGTGGAAGAAAAAGGGAGGGAAGAAGGCCTAAGCTAAATTTATTAGTTTCTCTTTCAGAACTTGTTCTTCCTCATGTCTCTCATGATCTTTTGATGGCACTGGTGCTCATCCTATTATCAAAGTCACAAACCCAGAAGTCTTTCTCAGACCAATATCCAGTCATCAAATTTCCTCCATTATACTGCTGAAATAGCTCACCTATGTATTCTATCTGCTTGAATATTTCATTATTTCAAAACATTTTCAGCATCTTCGCGAAAGGTCTTGAGAGACTTAACTTCACCTTCCTTCCTAAGAAACATTTTGTGTCCCATAAGTTCCAGTATGTTGTATTGACATTATCATTTAATTGTAGAAACTGTCTAATTTCTTCTTTAATTTCATCTGTGACCAACTGGTTGTTCATGAAGGTGTTGCTTAATTTCCATGTGTTTATGAAGTTTCTCGTCACTGATTTCCAATTTCATTGAATTATGGTCTGATAATACACTTGGGATAATTTCAATTCTTGTGCATTTACTTAAACTTGTTCTATGAGCTAGTATGTGGTCTGTTTTGGAGAATGTCCTGTGTGCAGCTGAGAAGAATGTGTAATGTTGTGTGGTCAAACACTGTAGATGTCTACTAATTCCATTTGTTCAAAAGTTTGGTTCAATTCTCATATTTCATTGTTGATTTTTTTGTCTAGTTGATCTATTTGTGACAGTGGGGTATTGAGGTCCTTCGTTATAATTATATTAGTGCTTATTTGATTTTTAGTGTCTGTTAATATTTGTTTTATATAGTTGGATGCACTGCTATTTGGTACGTATATATTTATGATTGTTATCTCTTCCTCTTAGATTGTTCCCTTTAGAAGACTATAGTGACCTTCTTTGTCTCCTTTAATCAGTCTTGTCTTGAAGCCCTCTTTGCCTATGAATAGAATAGCTACCCTTGCTTTTCTCCAGGTTCCTGTCACATGGAGTATTGTTTTCCATCCTTTGACTTTCAGTCTATGAATTTGCTTTTGTTAATTATATTGGTACATTTAAGGTATACAATATAATGACATTCATCATTGGAAATTTATACCTTTACATAATCCATCTTGGTTCTTATTTTTTCCCCATTCCCCTGCCCTCTCTTCAACCCCTCCTCCATTCCCTATCTACAAAGACTTCGTTTCCATTTTTTCTTTTTCTCATATTAAATACTTCTTGTATGCAGCATATTATTGGATCTTGCTTCTTGATCCATTCTACCAGCCTGTTTATTTTGATTGGTGAATTGAGACCATTAACATTGATGGTTATAACTGATATGTTTTGACTTATCCCTATCATGTTATATTAAATTAAAATCTGAGGATATTTCTGTCCAGCTTAAAAGTAGCAGATGGATCCCTATCACTCTTATGACGATGTTCCGGTGGAGTTCCTTGAAGAAAGCAGATATGAGTACAGAATTTAGAAAGAAGAGTTCTAAAGTGGGCATATTGACATGGAAGTTAATATGAAGATAGGAGTGAATCCATTATCTGTGTGAGAATTTCTCAAACACAAGAAAAATGAAGAGCAAAGGACAGAATTGTGGAGAAGTGTGTCATTCAAAGAGCAGCCAAGAAAGAAGAGTTCAATAAATAATACAAAAGGAAGATTCTCAAGAAAGGAAAGGGTGTGGGGCTTTAAAAGGCAAGAGGGTAAGAATGTTAACTGAAGATTTTTTCCCAAATAGCAGAGCAGTGAGTACCAGGAACTCAGCTTCTCCAGGACAAAGTGTCTAGAGTCTGGAAAACAATAGCTGAGGCAGGAATGAAAGTGAGTGAAAATTACCTGGGAACCATGAGGAAACTGACAGAGGAGAAGGAAATAAAATTGAGTAATACAGAAGAAATAGATCATTCTTTGGAAGAGAGACCATGCAGTGCCACCAACAGCAGCTGGCCATGCACCAGCTGGGAGGCAAAGTCAAACTAACAACTTTTTTTGCACACAAAGAATCAGAGAACTGCATCAGGACTGAGATAATCACCTGCAGTTGGAAACAGTGGGAGTGTGAGGGACACTGCTTCCAGAACGGCCTACTATGGTCAAAGGTTGGTGAGTGACCTTGGTCCAAATGTGTGCAGCTACAGTCATGGAGCAGAACCTGGCAGGGACACCATTTTAGGGAAGGGCTGAGTGTTTGAGCCTGCATCCCAGAGCAGCCCCTTGGCTGCTTCATACAGCCAACTTCCCAGAGTGAATGAGGGGAAAACAATCATGGGAAACTTCTGGCCATTGGAGAGCAGACTGGGGGAGTCCTGCAGATGGGCAGGGGCTGGTGAACACAGGCCTGGATCCTGAGGACAGAGGCCAAGTTCAGCCTGAGTTACACAGGACTGGGAAGCTCACATTGTTGCTGTGTTCTCACTGCAAGCAGATCTCTACATACACCACTGTTCTGGGTGCAGACTGCCATCTTAGACTTCCTGTGTGAACAGAGACGTATCTTGACTTGAGCTCTGCTCCTTAACCCTAGGCTGAGAAGAGCTACCTGTGCAAAACAACAGAAAGTTTTAATTATTCTTTATTTGATTGTATTATTTTTTCATTTTACTTTTTAATTTTTCTGGTTTTTTATCCTTTGCTATTTTCCTCCTGTACATTATTCTCCATGCATTAATTCCATTATTTTACCCTTTTTCTTTTAAGAGTGTGTCTGCTTATGTGTGCTCCTCTTCCTATTGCCTTTTATCTCCCATATAGTTTATAGAGGGAAAGGGAATTCTTCTTTGGTCCTTTACATCCTTTCCATATCTCTTTACTTGACTTCTTTTTCCCATGTATTACTCATACTTAATTTTTCTCTTTCCTTTCCCCCTTTTCATTTTTCTCACTTTAACTTTTTCTATACTGTTTATATTAGTGACAGAATCTTTTCCCACTCCCATTTCTCACTACCAATTTTATACTCAGTTTTCCCTGTTATCCCCTTCTAAATATATACCATACTTTAAACATCATTAGGATCTTTTGCCCTCCTCCTATTTCTTCCTTCCCATAACATAGAGCAGAGGATTTAAGAAAGGGGAGGAAGGGGAAGAAATAAAACTTATTTTTTCCTCTCCTCCTCACCCTAGTATTACCCAGCCTCCAACCTTCTGAACTTCACATAATTGATTCTATAAAAGTAGTGTTGAATACTGTTTTTCACCATTAGAGGAGACAGAGCCATCACATTGAGTGCACATTGTGGGTCGAGACTTGGGTTGTCATGATGCTTACACTATAACTGTGGATTTCTTCTCTAGGCTAAAGAAAAACCAAAAACAGGGTCTCATGGTATGTTATTTCTCAACTAGTCCTGATAGATAACATAATGCATTAGCCTATTATTGCTGTAGCTGATTTCATAGGAATACTCCTGATTCAGTGGACAGTTTCATCCCAGTGAACCTGTCTGCTGAATCCACCATCACACCCAGGAAGAGGAACTGCAAAAGTTCTTCACCCAAGAACTTGGGCTGGATCAGACTCTGCAAGAATTCCTGCAACCTGGCAGAAAGAAGTCTTGAGTCGGAGTTAACATCAGTACTGTGGTAGAGGGATCACAGGAGTTACTGAGGTGTGAGCCCTCAGATTCTGGCAAAGAAGCTATTAGAAATCACATATGCAATGTCTCATTAGAATATTTAATCTGTGTTCCCATCAGACATCTTATGGGTAATTTTTTGGTATGTTTCTTGATTTATTTAGTAATGCAGGTTTATGTTATGCTCTTTTATGGTTTCCTGTGTTTATGAGGTTGTTACTTTTGTGTATTTATTCTTTTATGGCCTTGATTTAATAAGTGTCTTGATGCTCTCCCTCATCTCAGTTACTTACCTAGTTTCTTCACATCAAACCCCCAAGGCAATAACATTAACATATTTCTTTATTCTTTTTCCAAGCACATAAACTCCTTCCCCAAGTTTATAAATTCTCCAAACTTAGCTCCCTCACAGTCAGTATTTTCTCTGGTATTATTCCTCAGTTCTCCTCATCCTAAGACTTTGGCTTTTCCATCTTACCTAGTTGATTGTCCTCCCTATTAGCAAGTTCTGAAACCACACAACTTTATTCAATCACAAAGTAAACTCCCTTTCTCCTATAGCTCACCTTTGCCCTTACAAAATATCCTCAGAAAACTCTCAATACAAACCCATCAATTCAACAAAAAATACTCCAATAAAATCAGACCCGATATCAAACTTTTCTTCTCATTTACTATTATTCCTCCTTCAAACCTTTCCTTTAACGTCTAACACTACTCATGAAACCACGTCCCATTCTCCCCACCCCACCTCACTTACCACATTGCAGAACAACCAACAACCACGAATAATAAACTGTCATAATGGGTATAGAGAGTAGACAAAGGGGGGGACTGTAATGGAAAGGGCTGTCATATAGAAGTGTTGTAAGATTGAATCTGTGAATATTGTTATAACTAGAAGTAGTTCCTTCACAAAACATAGGGACAAAGTCAAAATCACTTAAAGTAAATAACAGAGGGAGTAAATACTAGCACTGGACATACAAAGCTGAAAATTAATCATAGGAAGCCAATGTCCTACTAAAAATCTCCATAAAAGCTATAAACAGTCCTCACTTCTCCAGTCTCCAAGTGGTAGAAACTCCTCCAAAAGGAAGGGGAAAAGAGGGAGCATCTATACACGCAAATAAATAAAAGATACACATAGAAGAATGGAGAAGCTAAGAAATAGATCTCCAAACTGCCCCCAACTCTCCCAAGGCAGAGCAAGGGGTCACAAAGGGAAAATAAAACAAATACAAGGTATCAGAAATCTATGAAAAGTTCATAGAAGGGCTGAAGAAAATAGATGAGTTCAAAGAGGAAATGAACCAAAAGTTCTCAGCAATTTCATTCAATGTGCCTATGGTGAACTTCAGGGAAGAAGATAAAAAACTGGACAAGCTAACCAAAACAGTTCAAAATTTGAATGACAGGATAAGGATATGGAATCATCAATAAGGATATGGAATCATCAAAAAGATGTCAGACAGAAGCACTTGAAGTAAAAAGATACTCTACAGAGTTTGTATCTTTTTATTTCAAGTGTTTCTGTCTGATACTGAGGACAGTTAGTGAATTATGACAGAACTCAAAGAAGCCCAAAATAGAACAAGAGAAGACTATCCAGCAGCTACTAGATAACAAGAAGAAGACCAATCTATAGCTAATCAGAGTTAGAGGAAAAACGAGAAGATAGCACAGATAGATTCACTAACATGCTTATAGAAATCATAGAAGAAAATTTCCCAAATATAAGAAAAGTTTTAAAAATACAAGTAAACAATGCTTATAGAACTCCAATTATGATGAAAGGAGAAGCTCACCAAGGCATATCTTTATTAAATTACCAGACCTCCAGCAAAAAACCCCAGAATTTTTAAAGCAGCCAGAGAAAAACAAAAAATCATATATACAAGTAAATGAATTAGAATTTCAGCAGACTTCTTAACACAAACCCTAAATGCTAGAAGAGCTTGAAGTGTAGTATTTCAAGCCCTAAGTGAAAATAACTCCACTTTTACAAAGAGATAGATCAACTAAACAAAGAAACAAAGAAATTTCAGAGCTGAACTACAGCCTTGAACATATGAACTTAATAGCTATATACAGCATATTCCACCCTTGTACTACAGAGTATACATTCTTTTCAGCAGCACATGGTACTTTTTTCAACATAAATCACATACTAGTCCACAAAGCCTGCTTATGTAAATATAAAAGATAAGCAGAAATAGGACACACATGTGTAAATACCAAATAGCTTCTCCAGTGTGAGAAACTGAAAATGTAAATAAAAACTAAAAGGTGTAATATACAATGTGAACAAGGAAGGAAAGGGGCAAAGGGGAAGGGGAAGTGGGAGAGGTAGGGGAAAGGAAAGAAGGGAATGGAATTAATATGAGAAAATGTAAAAATGGAAACAAAATCTTTGTCAATAGGGAGGGATGGAGGGGTTGAAGGGAGAGCAGGGGAACGGGGAAAAAATAAGAACCAAGAGAGATTATGTAAAGGTGCAAATTTCCAATGATGAATGTCATCATATTGTATACCTAAAATGTACCAATAAAATTAATTAAGAAAAAAGATAACCAGAATCAGTATTGTCAAAATGCCCATACTCCCAACACTACTATACAGATTCAATGCACTCCCAATCAAAATACCACCAGTATATTTTACAGATCTAGAAAAAACGGACCTAAAATTCATGTGGAACCAGAAAAAACTCAAAATAGCAAAAGCAATTTTGGAGCTAAGCAGGAGGCATAGCAATACCTGACTTCAAGCTATACTACAAAGCAATAGTGATAGAAATGGCATGGTACTAGAACAAAAACATATATGTGGATCAGTGGGATAGAATTGAGGACAGAGAAACTTCCCCACACACATTCAGCTATTTGATTTTTAACAAAGTGTCAAGAAACATATGTTGGAGGAAAGATAGTCTATTCAACAAGTGGTACTGGGAAAACCAATTATTTGTGTGCAGAAGATTGAAACTAGACCTTTATCTCTCAACATATAATAAATTAAAATAAAAATAGATCAAATATCTAAACATTAAAATGGAAACATAGAAGGTAAAATAGATAAAACACTTGAAGACATCATTGTAGAAAAGGATTTTCTAAACAGAACTTCACTTGCACCAGAAATAACAGTAGGAACCAACAAATGGGATTGTATTAGACTAAAAAGCTTCTGTACAGCAACAGAATCAATCAGTAGAGTGAATACATAACCTAAAAATGGGAAATAATTTTTGCTAGCTACTCCTGAGACAGAGGACTAATATCTAGGATATACAAAGAACTCAAACTATTAAACCACCTAAAATTAAGATCCAGTCAAGAAATACACAAGAGAAATGAAAGACACTTCACAGATGAAGAAATACAAATGATTAACAAATATATAAAAAAATGCTCAACTTCTTTGGCTATAAGAAAAATGCAAATTAAAACAATGCTCAGATTCCATCTTACTCCAGAAAGAACAGCAATCATGAAGAGATAAAACAACAACAAATGCTGGTGAGGCTGTGGTGAAAAAGGAACACTTCTCAGTGCTGCACCGAGTGCTGAGGAGCAGAGCTGTCCCCAGCACAGAGGAGGTGAAACTTCTGGGCTGCTGTACCACTGCCATAAGCACCAAGGAGGTGAACCACGCAGGCACCAGCAGCACACAACAACCCCCCCCTCCATTGAAATGAGAAGACACGTAAACAACTGTAAAAACCATACTTCCAGATCACCTAAAGCAACCACAAAGGGAAATGAGATGGAACAATCTGATACACACCACCTGGAATCCCTGAACTGGCAACAAAAGAGGATCTGGAAAAAATGGAATCAGAAATAATTTCTCACATAACAGCAGAGATTGTGCCCATAGTGCAAGGCAATTAATACATCTAGAGAGGACACAGTTAAAAAAAATAGAGGAGCTGAGGAACATGATGGAATCACAACATAGGAAACAAATGGAATCAATAAAACAGATGCAAACAGATTTCCAGGAGATTAAAAACTCCATTGAAACACCATGAAGCAGAATGAGCCAATGTGAGGACAGAATTTCAGTTATAGAAGATAAGATTTCAGTTAGTGACCAGGAAAAGAAAAATTTCTTTAAAATAGAAAGGGACCACAAGAAACCCATCCAGCAGCTGCTAGATGATGCAAGGAAGAATAACATAAGACTAATCAGAGTCAATGAAGAAACAGGAGAGAATGCAGATGACATGAAAATCTGTTCACAGAAGTGATGGAAGAAAACTTCCAAAGCCGGAGAAAAGAACTTGACATACAGATAAGTGAGGCATA
>NW_004624751.1:25658672-25678807 GCF_000247695.1 Heterocephalus glaber
TGTTGGTGGGAGTGCAGACTGGTGCAACCACTGTGGAAATCAGTATGGAGATACCTCAAAGAACTAGGACTAGAGGTCCCATTTTGACCCAGCTATGCCCCTCCTGGGTATCTTCTCCTCAAAATTAAAAGAATCATACCACAATGATATATGTGCACCCATGTTTATAGCGGCACAGTTTGTAATAGCTAAAGCTTGGAAACAGCCCAAGTGCCCATGAACTGGAAACTGGATAAAGAAGATGTGTTTTTTTTATAAAATGGAGTACTACTACTCAGCCATAAAGAATGAGAAACTAGAGGCATTTATAGCTAAATGAATGCATATTGAGGCCATACTCTTAAGTGAAATACATAGGACACACATGTGTAAATCCTGAATAATTTCTCTAGTGTGAGAAACTGAAAGTGTAAATAAGGATTAAAATTATTAAAATGAATAGTTGATAATTTGAAATAGGAAATGTTCCAAAGGTGTAGGGATGGTGGGAAGGGAAGGGGAAAGGGAAGAAGGGAAAGGAAAAATTATGAGAAAAGAAAACAAAATGGAAATGAAATCTGTGTAAATAGGGAAGGGTAGAGGGGGTGAAGGGCGCACAGGTAATGGGGGAAAAATAAGAACTAAGATACATCATATTCAGGTACAAGCACCCAATGATAAATGTAAATGTATTGTATACCTAACATGTACCAATAAAATAATTAACAAAACAAAACAAAACACAAAGGCAAATAGCCTTTGATGTCAATAGATTGGTTTTTGTTGTTGTCATTGTGTTATATATACTGGCTTATTGGTGGATTAGGAGAATTTGTAACTATATATATGTTACAGGCTACATTTTATATATAAATACCACAAATCAACAGTGAAAGCCTTTTATGTATCTTTGATAAGCTAGCACAATGAGGACTTTGTCATTCCTCTTCATTAATATCTCATAATACAGTGTTTAAGATTCTACCATTGACTTATTAAGATGTATTTTATATGCCTGCATAGCAAATTATAATACAGGATACTCTTAGTTACTTTTGTCATGGCTGAGATCAAAATCCAACACCCACAAGTTAAGGAAAGAAAGGCTTATTTAGCACATAATTTGTAGAGGTTTTAGTTCATAATCAGTTGTCTACAAGTTAAGGTGGCTTGGCAGAGAGGCATTGAGAGGAGAAACAGTTCATGGTAGGGAGAAAACAGCAAAAGGGAGCAAGCAAGGGATCTTAGCAGCTTTTTTTCTGCCCCTTTTTTACTCTGTCTAGGCTACGAAGATTAAAATGGTGCCAACCCAATCAGTGCACTGATTTAGTAATCATACACCCTTAATCTCAGCATTGTACTCAATCACACACTCTAGATCCAGCTACCTCTGAAAAGTCCCCATCTATGACCACATGAGGCTTTGGGGAGACTCTAAACAAAAGCCACAACAAGGATAGAATTAAGCTTCATGATAGGAATAACAATGTTTGCTTTTAAAATTTATTATAATTGCAATATTATGTTCACCGCATACATGAAGTTAGCAATAACCAGCTAGAGAATTCTTTCTTTTTATTTTTATGTATTTTTTCAAAACAAGTGTCATTATATAGTTCAGGCTGGCCTTGAACTTACTATGTAGCCCAGACTGACCTCAAATTCCCAGTGAGCCTCCCAAGTGCTGGATTACAGATAAGTTCACCATGCTCAGCCTAGAGAGTTCTTAAACCTATAGAAACATATAAGTAAAAATGAGCTGTTAGAATGTTTCCTCATCCTGACTGATATAAGGCATAAAATCACTCTCTCTCTTTTTTTTTTTGTTATAGGGGATCGAATTCGAGTCCTTGCGCTTGTGCAGCAGCTGACAAAACCACTGAGCCAAATCCCCGGCCCGACATAAAATCTCTTACACAAGAAATACAGTTAAGTAAAACTTTATAGGTTAGTAGACTTACAAGCCTGAATGAAGAGAATGCTTAATGCTTTTTCCAATTATAGATTCTTTTTCTGTTAGGAAAATGACTTCAGAAATTTATGATTTCACAGATGCTGTACATCATCTTTCTGTTTTTCTACAATATTTAATGTTTCATGGAAAATATCACTTAAGATGTGTTCAAATTACTTTGAGGGACCAGGGTTTTATTTAAAATTCTTTTATTTTAGGATGATTTGCCAGGCTTCATTAGGACAGTTCTATAGCCTCATGCACCAATACATCCATTTAGTTGAAATGGAATCACCCTCATTTCTACACAACATTTAAATTGGCATTTATGATGAATATGTTACTTTGGCATATAGCATTCTTAGTCACACTATAATTGCAAAATAATGCTTAAAGAATGAAATGCTACATCTGTAGTTAAAGATAATTTTTCAGATATAGGTTTAAGTCTAACTGGAATGCTATTGTTCTGTTTCTCCAAAAGCTCTTGTGTTAACATTAACCTTTACAAGGTAGAGGATGACTATTGTAGTCTCATTTCCCAATCAGGGAACTGGGGTTAAATGAAGTTTGAGACATGTGGGAATCTCTGATCAAGTTGGATAATGGTTAAATTAAATTTCTGAAAATCAAATCCTTTGCTAGTTACACTGGCAAGACTATGTTGGGTTGTCTCAGCTGTTGCTTGCTGTTTTACACTTGAAATTAGCTACATGAGATAATTTGGGACTTTTTGGAAACTACTAATAATTGCAGCTAGTAATTACACATGTACTCTATGTTTCTCAAGCCATACTAAAATTAGGTCATTCCATTTTCATAACTAATGTTCTTCTGGTACTTTACCCTCCTTATGGGAGACTGTCTACTCTTCTTGCACTATCTCCCATTTCTCAGGAAGGATAGAGGAAGTCACATAAGGCCTATGAATGTTACTGTCAAACACTGTGAGGTTTGCTTGATTTTCCTTCTTTCCTGCTCCACTTCCTATTGTTGTCGTTAGCAATGAATCTTCTGACTACTCTTTCCCCTGCTGCCCTTCCAGCATTGTGCCACCAGCCCAAATTAGTGGCTATTGGAATCCTATGCTCTCAAGCCCTTAGTACAAAGCCCTATTTTGTCAAAGACAAAACTGCAAATGTGACAATGTGGTAAAGAACTCTTATTTCGCCACCTTTAAGCTGCATGGGTAACAGCATGGACTTTGGAGGCTGAGAAACTTCATTCAAATTCTAGCTTTCTTACTTGTTGTGAGACCCTGAAAAAGTTTCTTAACCTCTGTAGATGCAATTTACTGTAAATATTCATAAAACTATACCTAGATCATAGGGCTGATGTGAGGACTCAATAATTTAAAATATTCTTGGAACAGTCTATAGCGTGGGGAGGGCTCTCTAAATGTCAGCTTACTTGTCTATTTAGTGCAAATCAAGGCCACCTTGTATCCCCAAAGCGTCAAGATGTTCATGAAAACAGTGCTTAGCAGTTTTACTTACCTTAATGCAACTTCATTTTCCCACAAAGAGTCTACGAGATCTGCATTGAATGAGAAGTGTCCCTCCGCATTTCTTTGACTGCGGAATGTGACACTGATATAAAATAAGGCTAGGAAGTCTCCTTTAGATTCATTCTTTCCCAAAATTTACCCATTCCCATACACTGGTGTTTCCTAGTGGAAAGAAAGCCAACAGAATCAAAGACATATCTGAATTCAAAGGCAAGCAAGTTTAAGTTTATAGACTGGCAAAATTTTTCCATTAGGAAAGCCCTCAGAAGGACATATTATCCCAATGAACATTTACTCTGGGCTAAAGGAAAGCCTTCTACACCTTCAGGCAGAAGTTCTATATATCTAAGCTTTTAGGAATCAAATGTTTCAACTAGGCAGATACAATAGACTATAAATATTTTGAGAAAGGCTATGTCTTACCACTCCTCTCTCCTGGTCATCTTCTGTAGTATTTGTTTTACAGTTTAGGTAAGGAAATGCAACATCAGTCAACTTAAAAGAGTTTGTCTCATAAAAATTGCATAAACTGTTTAGCAAAACTCCTTCCTACTAGCTAGCCTCATCTACAAGATTGTCTGTTCAGGAAGCAAAATTTATTTTCACACTTTAAATCAATACATATGAAAGGCCCTACATCCAGTATGCTATACTGATTATTTCCTTTTTACTAAATTCTGCAGGTCTTAACAGGCAAGGGCGCAGACATTAACTGCGCTCCATCTGAGAGCATGGCCACTCAATGTGCTATGATTTGACTCATCACATTAGCATAGCTCCCTGAGTAGAATACTAGTACTATCCAAGCCTTCCCTCTCCCCATCCTCTTTTCAGCACATTCTCTTTTGAAGATAGCGGTATCATCCGTGAACTTTTACCAACATCTGAATTCATGTATGATGATTCCAGTCCCTTGGCACCTGAGCTTACCACCCCGTCCCCCAGGCTTTCTGTCACTTTCCTCTGCTTCCTGTGCAAAAAGACAGAGAAAGACTTGTGGTTAATGGAGAGTGTCCTGCATTTTAATGGCGCTTCATCTCTGCACACACTGCTCTCTCCCTCTGCTGTGCCCTTTGCCTCTCCTTCACCTTCTTTTGCCTGATTTACTTCCGCTCATCCATCAAATCTCATTTTTAGTATCAGCTTTTCAGAACTCACCAGTCTGTGTTTAGCACTGACCCAGTGCACTGTGCAGACCCTATCACAATATATGTGACCTACAGTATAAACTACTGCTTTTCTTTCTTCCCCACCAGAAAGCAAACTTGTTGAGGAAAGAAACTGGGTTTTTATACCTATAGCCCTAGTGGCTACCATTAGAGTTTGCACATAGTGCTTCTTCAGTGAATGTCTGAAGGCATGGTGAACAGGAGGAAAATTTACTTCCTTCTAACCTTTTAGATTATTTGTCTAGTCTAACAAATCAAATTGATATAAGATAGATTAATTGATAGGAAGAAAAAAATGTAATTATGCCTGTGTGCACAGGAGTCCCACAAAAATATGAGAGTCAAAGAATGGCCAGTTAATTGAGGCTTATACAGCACCCTGAGGTACAAATAAAAAGGGTGCATATGTAGTATCCTGAGCTAAGGCTTCTAGGAGGTGGGAGGGAAAATGTAAAGGAAGAAAACTGAATGGTTAATAATGACGGCCTTTTTATGTGAATAAAAGACCAGCGATAAACATTGGGTTTTGCTAAGGTATGTGATGACATATATATATATATTGACTTATATGGGAAAAGATGAACTAAAAATTTGACTTATTTGCTGTTATGCTTCTTTGGGTACAATTCTTCTCTCTTAGTTTATAAAAGCACTAATTAACATTAGTAGAGTAATTGAATTTTTCCTACTGTATTTTAATTTGAACAATGACCCTATAGCAGAGGCATTTTTATTATATCCATTTTTCAAATGCAGAAATTTGATGTTATGTAAATTAAGGATCTTGCCTGAGGTTATACAGTCATAAGCAGTAGAGTCAATATTCAAACTCACATCTTCTGGATCCAAATATCAGATGTCTTTTTGTTTTTTAGTGAGAACATAATAATATTAAGGACCAAAATTTTCTATCAGAGAGCAGAAGATAGATTCAAAAAATGATGCAGAATAAACAGGCTTGTTGTAAAGAGCATGAGCTCTGCTATCTCAGTTGCCACAGTACATATCTAGGAGCAAACAGTTACTGCTTTAGGGAAGGTACTTATCCTGCCCTAGCTCTGCTTATCTCAGAGTTAAATTACAGATATTAGTAACTGTTTTGAACATGTTTTTATGAGACTTAAAAATAATGTGTGTAGGGTTCCTGGCATATAGAAGGCACTCCAAAAACTGCTACTGTCCTTACTATAATCAGTGCCTTCAAAAGTGAGCCATACAGCACAGCACTGCATGCGAATCATAACATAGAGGTAGAAGCTCACTAATGCCAAATATTGCATTAACCTGTATAGAAAATGTTCATGTAAATTAAAAATATTACTTTCATCCTGTTTCATGTATTTTGACCTCCTTGGGCAAAGTATATTTTACATTTTGGAGCTTATTATTTGGTACAAATAGGGGAAAAGTTTGAAAAACATCTTTCAAGTAATGTGAATGCTTAATGACACAACAAAGGGAGCTTATAAAGCAAATTGATTACTGTGCATTTCCAGGTAATGTAAGCAAAGCGATAATTATTTGCTAAAGCAGATGAAAATACATTGTAATTTGCACAGCTATGGAAAGATCTTCAGCACTGAACGGTGTGAGCTTGATGTTGGCAGCCCCCTACAGTGGATACAATACCCAGTTATGTTTGAAAAATTTGGCAAGTTCAGGGCAACAAATTTCTGCATACTTGAGGCTGCCTTGTTGATTTCCTTTTAACTCCAACCTAAGTCAGGCCAAGTTCCTCCACTGCAGAACAACAATGTGGCAACCAGGAATGAGCTTTTTCCCACCCTTCATCCTTCCATCTCTCCCTTCAGACAAATCATCCTGCCCAGATTTCAAAGAAATCCCAGGGAGGCATTCTTGCTGTTATATCTCCAGGACAGCTGCCAGCACAAATCAAGAAAATGGTTTCCAGGTGCAGATCGCCTCCTGTCTCCCCCCACACTTTAAAATCTAGTGATTATTCCAAGCTTTAATCTGGAGATGGACGATAGGGGGAACAGGAGGGTAACCTTAGAATTCAAAAACCCACAGAAAATTATTTTGCTTTTTTCATTTTAGAAGAGTCATGTCCATTCTCCAAAACATATCGTGCAGCCCAGCATGATTAATTCTGTCTCTTTTGATAAGCTTCAGACCCCAAATAACGAGAGTACATTATCTGTTCCATAGAAGGAGCCCTACAGAGAGAAGCTTTCACAAAAGTAGTTCTAATCCAATGCTATTACTATCTCTCAGTAACTAGCTCCATTTTCACACAAAGATGTAATTGGTGGAGAAATTGCTTACTTGTCACAATATTCTTGGATTTGCTAAATTCAGGTAATAGCAGATAATTATTGATAAGCAAAACCCTGAGGGGAAATGTGTTTAGGGAACTTTTCTAGATATAGTAATGTTCAGAATAATGCACCAGCATTTGGAGTTTAACTGTTCAGAGCAAGCACCTTTGACCTTGTTCTTCCCATGTAGTTTTAACTATAATAATTTCTCATATACCCAAACACCAGAATATTCATCTTATTGAACACTTTTAGGCCTCTGTTTGAGAGATTTCCTGTATTCAGATAGAGAATATCCCTTTGCATTGTCAAAATATAAAATATATTTAGATTTAATTCTATAACAATCAATCTATATTTTATAAGTCAAGTCTAAACATTTTTGAAAGAAATTTATTTTTCAGGACATCATATTATTATGTAACCATTATTCACTGAGTGGTAATATTTGGGTCTTAAAAGGAAGAAAAGCATTTCTCTGTATGTAAAAACCTGGTCCACATGAAGAACATGTTTCACACAACGAGTTGAAAGTTTTCTTTTTTCTTTGCTTATCAACTCTGCAAAATTGTGTGGAGTATGATTTTCATTATTTTTGGAACACAACCAATCTATACTGTTTTATTTTCTCTTGAGGTTCCTAGTTTGTTAACTCTGACATACAGCAAATACATCTCCAGGCTCCTTGTAGTTGGGACCTGCTGACACAGGTGTGGCTGAGAGATGGTGTGCACATTTGTAGGCTAGGTGTTCAAACTTCTCCTGTGTGTAATCTTTCCTTCCTTTCTATTTCCCCCACCCAAGTAGAGAAGACCTGAATTCTCTGAAGACTTAGGAGAGAGTAAAGCCACCAGATGAAGCAACCCTGGGTGTGTGAATGGCAGAATGGAACAGATATCCCATGTACACTGTGAAAAATAAGGAGTTATGATTCTGATCTACTGGGATTTGGGGGCTGCCTGTTAGGACTCTTATCTTACCCTTAGTAACATAGATATTGGTGCCCTAAAATGGGCTGCTGCAGAAACACAAAACTTAGAATATGAGGCATAGCGTTTGGGTGGCAGATTGCAAAAAATCATACAGAAGTCTCGAACCCTGTGCAGCCCCTTTTACACAGTGGTAGCAGTTACAATAAATGCAATTTAGGACTATTTTTAAGGAGACCATATGCCAACTGAGCCTAAGCCTGGTAGGAAGTGGTTGGGAAGGGTCAGAGTAAATATGTGTTGCTCATTACTGGCTAAGGTCTCATAGGAATGCAACTGAATTTAAGTAAGAATTTTGGGGGTTGTAATCAGATATTAAAAAAGAAAAAAATCCAGAAATTGAATGCTATGAAGGAATAGAAAAGCTAATTGCTTTCTAGAATACAAACTGCTTGTAATAAGAGTTAAAAACTTTTGCTCTTTGCTCCTTTATGGTTTGTTGGATTCAGATGTTGCTTTCCCACTCAAGTTGGATGGCCTCAAGGTATTCAAGAAATCAAGCTTGAAAATTATGTTTTAGAATAAACTTTGAGTGGAATTAATGATGTCTGAAAATGAGTGATAACAAATAGATCAATAAGTTGCATTTTTGAAGGAGTTTTACTGTCAGAGAATTCACAAACTCCACGGCAAAGGCAATTAACCCTCTTAAGCAGTGGTTCTCAATCAGGGACAATTTTGCTTTCCAGAAGACATTTGAAAATTAGATACTTCTAATTATTATAATCAGGAGAATGCTACTGACTTCTAGAGAGTAAAAACCAGGATGCTACTAAATACCCTGTAATACACAAGGCAATCCCTCAGAAAATAAATTATACAGCCCCAAAACATGTAGCCCAGGTTGTGAAACCTTATCTAAAACAACACACAAGTCTCCGGGGCTGGAGTTCTGTCAGCATTCCTACCCTACCCAATAGCTGAAATCTTGTCTCAGCTCAAGGTCATCAGGGTGGGCTTTTTACCCCTTTCCTGGCTCAGGCAGTTTCTGCCTGATGTAAGTGCAGGTTTAAGAGACCAGCCATGTCTCTGACTGCCCACCAGGAGCAGCTGGCCACTACTTCATACTCATGCTAGACTGGGAGTGTGGAGATACAGTGCTCTTGGGTCACTTGTCCCAGCCTCGCATCTGGGCAGGTCCTGATTCCTGCACCAAAGAGGAAGTCTCTCTCACATCTCTTGGCAAGGCCCTGACTTCTCTTTTTAAACTCATTGGAGGGCTGTGAACAAGAGTTGACAATGAGCGCAGAGTCATTTCTGTCTGGTGCTCTCGAGATTCTGAACTGTCACACTACCTCACACACAATCTCAAAACAACTTGTTCGCATGGTCACTGTTTTCTTAACTGCTTCTGTCATAAATAAAGTATTTGCCTCTCTGTTCTAGGCAAGAAGAGAGAGTCTGTGAGTCTCATGTCTCCTTGGGAATAGGAATATTGCTAGCTTGATTTCAGTTCACACATTGACTTGTGATAACAGCATTCTGCTAGGCTAAAAAAATATATATATAAGATTTTTGTGGACTACCAGACTTGTTTTTGTTGTTAGTATGATGGCAACACTCTCTTGTAGCTTTCTACATAATTAGCAAGAGCAGATTTCCAATGCTTCTATTTGAATTTCTAAGAAATTCATTGTTATATTCTTATATTTATTTTTCACAACAGCCTATTACAGAGATGCAATGTGTTCTTTGATCTCTCCAAGTAGTTTTTACAAGCTCTGATCCTTTAATTTTCATTTGATCCTTTTCTTTGGTATTATTTTTTTTTCCGAATGTCTGATGAGTTTTGGTTTTCCATTTGTAATAACAACAAATGAAAAATTACAGTGATGAATTGGAAAACTAGTCTGGGTGTTCTACCCTATTATTCCACTTTGCTGAAAGAAAAGGGATGAATAGATAGTATAGGCCAATTGCAGGCTTCACTTTAGGTTGATGAGTGATCCCTAACACTACCTATACTCAAGAAAATTGATTGGTTTGAGAATTCTAAGAAATGGTGGGGACATTATATGACCCTTGCAGCCTAGGAAAGAGGCTAATCATATGGCTGTTCCTTAAAATAATCTTTTAACTAATTGTTCTGACTTCTATCCCAGCCTTCCCACTTTCTAAACCTGCCGACTCTTGGCATGGAGTATCTCCATTCTTGACAGAATACTTATAATTCCTTGAGATTTCCCCTGTGTGGGTGTACCCAGGTTAGGGTTTATCTTCTCTACATTGTTCATTGGTATATTTCATAGTCAGTCTATGTTCTGTCATGGAGAAACTTATAAACACCTCAGTCTGTGTATAAGGGATGATAAAAAATATGGTTACAGTTTAAATGAAAAATTAAAAAAAAAACGATTACAGTAAAAGATACATTGCCATGAATCCCCCTTGAAACACCTCCCCCACTTCAAACATTTATCCCTTGTTCTTGCCATTTTCTGAAAAGTTCTAGAAGTTTCTTTTCTAGAAGTGTCTTTTTGTGGCTGTTCAGTGCCCTGAATTGGTTAAAAATTTTTGTGGCAATTTCTGTCAAAGAAAAACATTACTGTATGTCCTCAGACACCTTATTTACCAGCTATATAAATTACTATGTAATTTATAGCAATTCCCCAAAGTCAAAACGACCATGAAAGATAAACAAGTATTATTGCTGTTTACATTCTTGTCATTTCAGGGGATGTTGGAGATGAGGAGATATTAGACATGGAGAAGGGGGTCATTTTAATCATGTGAACTGTAATTCCTCCATCTACTCTATTTTTTTTCTTCAGTACTAGGGATTGGACCCAGGGAGTACTAGCCTACACTGTACACCATTTTAAATTTTTAAATTTTGAGACAAGTTCTTGCTAAGTTGCCCCAAACTTTGGATCCTTCTGCCTTAGCCTCCCTAGTAGCTGAGATTATAGGTGTGAAGGTGTGAATCATGGCACCAAGCTCATTCATCCTACTTATCCCTTATTCATCCCTTTGCATGCTTCTCTTTTTTTCTTTCTTCCTTGAGCCAAACAGTTTCCCAGTTGCCTTATGCAAGAAGCTTCTATATCTTCTTTGGATCCTTGGTATTAGCTGATACTAGCCATTTAAAAGTAACACACTCTGCCATTTGTTTATTTGAATATTTTTCCAAAAGACATGTTGTTTCCATTCCCATCAAGTAAACAATAAGGTATTGGCTACTAATTCTTTTCTCTCATCTTACTCTGCCTTTCTAGTGACCTCACTTGCCACATTACTTTCATTAAGTGTCATGAACTTGCCTACACCTAAGTTTGCTTGCTCACCCTCACTGCTTTTCATCACTAGCTCCTCCCTAAACAACATTCATAATGTGAGCTAGATTCTCAGCTTTGCACCTGCCTTTGCTCCTGAGACTGCTTTATTCTGCCTTTCTTTCCTCTTGGGAAATTCCTACTTTTAAGTTTATTTGAAATTTCACCTTTTCCATTAGATTTCCTAGGCATCCCATACTGAAGTGGAAACTCCTTCTTTATCTACTATTTCCTATAGTACTGATGGGCTGATTCATCTGAAGCTTTTTCATATCACTGACTTATTAGTTTCATGTGACTTGTGACTGTAGAACAGCAGAAATACAAAGCAGAAATACAATACAAATACAAAGAAATACAAAATACTTGACATTTCAGGAAATGTATTTTATTTAACCTAATTGCTTCCTAACTATAGGTCACTTTTGCATCATTTAGTCTCTCCCAGCCTCAGCTTCTTCACTTATAAAATGAGACATGCCAGTTGATTTACATGCTTTGTAATGAGCCAATACAATCTACTTCAGAAGATGGTTGTGAGGATTACGTGAGATACTGTGTGTGTTAGCCACTTTCCCCTTCCTGCAATGAAAGATCTGACACCTGCAGGTTAAAGGAGGAGAGGTTTATTTTGTCTCATGGATTTCAATAGATTTAATCCATGATATGCTGTTTCCAAGGCAGAAATGACATGGCAGAGGGGCATAGTGGAGGAAAGTTGCTCAACCCATGGTATCCAGGAAGTAGAGAGAAAGATAGATAGGAAGGAACTGGGAACAAATAGGTCATGCCCCAGTGACCTATCTTTTCTGACCAGAACCCACCTCTGAGCAACACAGTCAGCTCTGAGCTCATCAAAGGGTGAAGGGACTGATGAGTACATTGCCCCCATGATGCATTTGCCTTCCCGACCATGAGACTTTGGGTGATATTTTACATTCAAATCATAATATTGTGTCCAGGGTCTAACTCACTATCTTACTCATAACAAAAACTGGATTAACCTGGCAAATGATGATTCTTTGTACACTTGCATTAGTTTTGTGTGTTATGTATCAAAAAGTTTATATCTTTCAACCACACACACACATTTATTATCTTACTGTTTCTGCAGGTCAAAAGTCTGGACACAGTGTAGATGGTCCACCGCTCAGTGCCTCACTAGGATGAAATGAAAGTGTCAGCCAGACTGTGTTCTCTTTTGGCATTCAAAGTCCTCTTCCAAGGATATTTAACTTGTTAAGAGGGTGTTCCTTATGCTTTTAGGTCTGATTCTCATGCTTTCTTGCTAGTTATCAATACAGGGTCATTCTAAACTCCTGCAGACCACCCTCAAGTGCTGGCCGTGAGTTCAACACACAACATAAACAGATAGACTCTTCCAAGCCAACAGAAGAATCCTTCTATCTGCTGTGACAACCTTCCACTCCCCAGTGAAATGAAGAGAGTGACTACTCCTTCATTAAGAAGGAAGAGAAGATTATACAAAGCATGTACACAAGAAGTCAGAATCTTAGGGATCATATTACAATTGTGCATACCACAATCACCTCAATTCAAAAGTCAGAAAAGGAAGAGTTTGTAGATGCAGGGGGGTTGGGAAGTAATTGATAACTCTTCAGGACTCAGGGAGATAGATAAGTGCAGACCTAAAAAACACACATTCTTATACAAGAATTGAGGGGAGGTAAGGATAGAGGAGCTACAGAAATATTTGCAACTAATGGGATGATAATGGACAGAATAATGCAAAAATATTTTCATTCATCATTAATAGTGCTACTTTTGAATGACAAATGGATAAATGAATGAAGGAATAAATTCCGCTCATAATGCACATTCACCTCTATTAAATCATTCTCTCTTCCATTGTATTTAATCTGTTTAAGTCAGCACATTTTCCAACTTTTACAATAGGAGACCTGAGTCATGATACTTAAGCAACAAAAATGACGAGTATCGTATTGCAACCACGAAATGCATCTTCAGTGTTATTAACAGTACTAACTAAAATGAAGTGCCTCCTAAATCATTCAAATTTAAGCAGGTTCAAATTATCATAACTTGAGCTTTTATAAAATGTCAAAAAAGAGAAAAGGCTGTTGTTATTTGGTGTTGGATTATTAACCTCATTCTTCAGAAATGCCTCATAAATAAATTTATTAAAGTAATAAGGATATAATATCTTTTTCTTCTTACTAACAGCTCTGCTTTGATATTAATAACTTAATGATGATTTTTAATTCAAACCAACAAATACTTGATGAGAAACTATTATGCTTCCAACACTGTATTAGGTGCTTTGAGGTATATTTGAGGTATATATAGATAAGATATGGTTTCTGCAATCAAGTACTTTACATTCTAGTGGGGGAAACAGACATAAGTAATTAATTCTAATTCAAGGTACAAATTGTTTATTGAGGTAAAAAAAAAGGTCAAGATGAAGAGTTTTCTGACAGGCAGCATGGGTTGATGGTATAGTTCTGCATAGGAAAATCTTGGTCAGCTTCTTAGTTCAGGTGGGATTTGAAGTGAGTCTTGAAGGAAGTTTAGAACTGTGACAGGTTGATGTGGATGAAAATGGTGATCTAAGATATGGCAATGGCTGCCATAGAGGCAAAATTAACAATTTGGAATATTTAGGAAGCTACTACAATATATTTTTAATTTTAATCAGTGTGGAGATACCTCAAAGAACTAGGACTAGAGGTCCCATTTGACCCAGCTATTCCCCTGCTGGGTATCTTCCCAAAAGAATTAAAAGAATCATACCACAGCGATATATGTGCACCCATGTTTATAGCGGCACAGTTTGTAATAGCTAAAATTTGGAAACAGCCCAAGTGCCCATCAACTGGAAACTGGATAAAGAAGATGTGGGTTTTTTTTTTTTTTATAAAATGGAGTACTACTCAACCATAAAGAATGAGAAACTAGAGTCATTTATAGCTAAATGGATGCACATTGAGGCCATACTCTTAAGTGAAATAAATAGGACACACATGTGTAAATACAGAATAGTTTCTCTACTGTGAGAAACTGAAAGTGTAAATAAGGATAAAAATGATTAAAATGAATAATTGATAATTTGAAATAAGAAAAGGTCCAAAGGTGTAGGGGTGGCAGGAGGGAAAGGGGAAAGGGAAGAAGGGAAAGGAAAAATTATGAGAAAGAAAAAATAGAAACAAAGACTATGTAAATATGGAATGGTGGAGGGATGAACGGTGCATAGGTAATGGGGAAAAAATAAGAACTAAGATACATCAT
Organism: Heterocephalus glaber; assembly: GCF_000247695.1. The sequence continues at coordinate 25,673,092 of NW_004624751.1, forward strand.
ATTCGGGTACAAACACCCAATGATGAATGTAAATGTATTGTATACCTAAAATATACCAATTAATATATAAATACAAAGAAAAGAAAAAAAATATGGTGGGGGGGATGTAAGTAGCCAATATGATTTAACAAATTGTGAAGGGTCTTGAGTGAAGTGCATGGCACTGAAGAATCTGTAAGATAAAAATTATTTTTAGAAAAATAATTCTAGTACAGGGCAGGAAAATAAATAGGAGGAAGGAAACTCTGGCAGTGGATAAACCCATTGGAAGCTGTGTCATATTTATTTCCAAAGTAATCAGGACCTTACTGAGGGGAGAATTATAACATTGGTGTATGAGTTCTGAAAGTAAAGAGAGTAAGATTGGATGAAGATCCTGGCTGCAGACTGAGGTTTCGAAGTACTGAGGCTCTTCCTCAGGGTTGAAGTCTTTTGCAGATGGCTGAAAAAGAGGGAGTTGAAAGCTCAAAGCTTCTCACCTCTATTTTCTCTGTTGAGAAGACAGAGTTAAACTGTGGTAACCTGTGGATTCTTAGGAGAATAACAGATTGAGTAGGTCTTTCTGAAGGATAGAAATAATCAAGACAGAGAACACATAATGGTACCAAGGTCTGTCATCATGTTGGCTTCTATTGTCTTATCTGTATATTTTTTTTCTTTTGTGCTGTGGCACACTGAACATTTGAAAGAATTTCCTATTGGAGAGTCAAATGGCTTAGCTGTCACATATAGACACAAGTCTTAGCCCTTGAGTTCTCCATTGTTGTCAGCGTTGTTGGCATTTTTAGCTTTGCATGTTGGATGTTGCCCACTTCAAGATCACCATTCACATAGATCATCATCTTGACAGTCCTCCTGGAGTTGTGCAGTATGCTAACCTGAGAGCAGGGAAGAATATAAAAGAAGAGGCCCACTGAAGGAGGTTCCTGCCCCAGGATGATGAGGGCTTCTTACTCAGCTTTTATTCTTCAAATGAGTACAGAAGGATCCTCTCTCTTACTGAGGCTTTAAGTCTCACTGCAATAAGAAACAGATTTCTCTCAGCTTGTGGTGAATGCTGCATTGAGTCCTGGGTGTAGATAATGGCTTATGTCTTCTGCCTCCCCTGAAGGTAGCTCACCTTTGGTCTCTGAAAAGGAAGGAAAGCATTCCACAATATTTTTCTTTCAACAGAAAAAACATCATACAATTAAAAAATGCTGCTGAAGCAATTTGAGGGACTTTCATAGAGCTAACTCTTCTTGGACACACATTTTCTCTACTTACTACATTTCCTGGACCACTTGCCTATTAATTGCACTGCTCCTGCCAAGCCCACAACTTATTTTAATACAACTGTCTCAGGAAGTGGCAAAGCATAGCCAAAAAAAAGGGGGGAGGATTTTTCCAGGGAAAAACGCCTGATCCAACCAGGTTATGAGTCTTTCCAAGCCTTGATTTTTTTCTACTGTAAACAGTATCTCTGTTAATACTTGCTTTATAAATTCAGTGTGAGGAGTAAATGGTATTTTCTATGTACAATCTACTGGTCATAGATTAAAAACCATTTAACAAGTGTTAGCTCCATTTCTCTACTCTCACACATTGTTGCTCTTTATTGGTCAAGAAAAGGTTTGACAAAATCAAAATGGTAGACCATCTTGTGGATTTAATTGGAGCATATTGACAGGGAAAGGGCAAAGTAAGGAATCACCTTTCTTGACTTTATCTCATAATCTGAATACTTTTAATTTAGTTTAGAACTCTTGAATTGAATACCTTAAAGAAATCCCTGTACACTGGAGAAACTCTCTGACTAATCTGGTGGGATTTCCATTCCGCACCTTTTTTTTTTTTTACTTCTTTCATATTCAGTATAGTTAAAACTTCCTTTTTGCATGTGGTTCTCCTTATAAGTATTCACATTGGTGAATTACAGTAATACCTCAGTTCATGAACACTTCTTTTCACAAACAATCTGCTTCATGAACAGCAGTGTGCAGCAAGATTTACTTCCATTCACAAACTCCACATCAGGTGATGAACACAACTGCGGCCATCTTCTTCACAGGAACATGAACATGGCCATCTTTCCTAGTATCATGAAGCAAATTAAGTTGTGAACCTAGGTGCCACTGTATTTCAAATTTTACAAAGTCTATCCTAGAAGACCTTAGGGTTTCTTTCACTGGCAATAAATAGCAGGAGAAACAATGACAGATATACTTGAAACTTACTACACTTTATGAGGTATAATTTTTATATAATATAATTGTATGATTTTGGATTTTACTTTTAGGATCTGAAATTTGAAGCTGTTAAAAAATTTAAATTTGTGCTCAGAATCATGACAATATCTTAGAAATTTCTGGTAGAAAGATTCAAAGAAAACAGAACTCAGGTATTTCTATACCATGGTTTAGAATGGTGCTTGATGTATCATTGTTTGCTTTTTTGTATAGGGACTTTATTACTTGACTCTTGGTAAACAATATTTTCCTTCAAAATATCCAGAGCAACATCTTCATGGTCAACTCAAACTAGGTCTGTATGGCAAAGACAGTGAGGAGCTCCAACATTTCAGTATACCAAAATAGTGTGTGTGACTTATACCTATATTATCACCTTAAATCACTAGTCTACAGTGGAGTATTAATAGTGAAGGATCTAGGTATTATTATCATAAGTACTGCAAATTTTTTTAGGGAAAATACCATAGACTATTATATTGATAGTACTCATAAATCCTTGTTTCCTTCTCCAAGGGAAAATTCTGTGATCCAAAAGTTCAGCCATCTATTCTAGTGAGTCAAAATGCTGCAATAGAACTACTAGATCTAGTCTTTCTACCACACCATGTTCAACTTTTAGGTACATAGCATCAAAGTCAGATCAAACTGGAAATAGGATTTAAAGTTGACAAGAGGATTGTGCAGTTTCAAACCTATAATAAATACTAAGATCAATTTTATATTTGAGATTTATTTTTTCCCTGTCCTATTATCTTATGTCATTTCATTGTAGTGTAATCATAACTGTGGAAACATGGCAAATCTTCAAAAAACACTGGTGATTCTGTGTTTACAGACAAATCTAAAAATTGGATTTGGCTTAAGCCTTCTAAATCAAACTAATTCCCTTTCTCAGGTTTATGCTCCAAGGCTAACATAATATATGGAGCTCACAAAATAGCTTTAGTATTATATTTAAGATGAATGGTTTATTCAGATTTAAACAGCAAAAAGTTAGTAAAACCTTTAGCTATGTGAAAGTGAAATTTAATTCAATATAATGGAAATATATTATGATCCATCAAATAATTTTGTCAACTTCAAAATTTTAAAAAATTGTATTCATGCATAAAGTTCAGGATAGTAGCTGTTAATAATTGTTCTCTTTTAAAGTAAATGGTTGCCTTGTAAAGAATCATACAAATCAAATAAAACAGAAGGAAAAATCTTAAACCAGAAGTTCATACTGGCAAGTGTTTAGGATCATAAAATTATATCAGTTGACATATGAGACTTTCTAAAAATACATTCTCAGTGTTTCTCCCTGAATTTATATTAAATATGGGATTGTAAAAGAGCAGCACATAAAGATGGGAAAATATGATAATACCTATATTGTTTTCCTAAGTATATTGTTGAGGAATGATTAGGAATCTTTACAATGATCTGATGGAATCATAAGATTAGGCTTTGAAATCTGCCTGCTATTTCTTTCCTACATCAGTGCATACCATACTATTTGTTCTGCAGAAGCTTGAGTCTGGTAACATAACAAATTGTGCACTTCAAGAACTGGAATTGCTGCTCCCAGCACAGAGTAGGCTTCCAGGTCAACATGCCACAGCTCACAGTGCAGTGTAGGAGGCTTCCAGGCCAACCTACCCCCACTCCCAGCACAGAGGAGGCTTCCGGGTTGATGTGCCACATCTCACAGTGCAGAGTAGGAGGGTTCTGGGCCAACCTACCCCTGCTCCAAGCTCAGAGGACCTGAGCTGTGCTGGCACCAGCAGGACAGCCTAAATGAAAAGACATGTAAACAAGCCTCAGAACCAAACTTCCAGATCACCAACAGCAACCCCAAAGGAAAACGAGATGGAAAACTCTGATACTCAGCCACCTGGACTCCCTGAAATAGCAATAAAACAGGATCTGGAAAAAATGAAATCAGAAATAATTTCTCACATAATAGCAGAGATCGTGTCCATAGTGCAAGACATGATTAATGAATCTAGAGAAGACACAGATTAAAAAAAAATAGAGAAGCTGAGGAACATTGATGGAATCCTAACAGAGGAAACAAATGGAATCCATAAATCAGATTCAAATAGATGTCCAAGAGACTAAAAACTCCACTGAAAGTCTATGCAGCAGAATGAGCCAATGTAAAGACAGAATTTCTGATATAGAAGATAAGATTGAAATTAGTGATGAAGAAAAGAAAAATTGCTATAAAATTGTAAAGGACCATGAGAAATCATTCCAGCAGCCACTAAATGATGCAAAGAAGAATAACATAAGACTGATTGGAGTCAATGAAGAAACAGGAGAGAGTGCAGATGACATAAAAAAAAAACTGTTCACAGAAGTGATGGAAGAAAACTTCCCAAGCAGGGGAAAAGAACTTGACATACAGATAGTGAGGCATATAGGACTCCAATAAGCCTTGATCAAAAAAAAAATGTACACATAGGCATATAATAGTTAAGATGCCTGAAACCCAATAGAAGAACAAAGTTCTACAAGCAGTTAGAGAAAAGAAACGAATCGCATACAAAGGAAAGGCCATCAGAATCACAGCAGACTTCTCAACACAAACCCTTAAGGCAAGAAGAGCTTGGAGTGACATATTTCAAGCCCTAAAGGAAAACAGCCTCCAACCCAGATTGAAGTACCCTGCACAACTATCTTTCAAAATTGATGGAGAATTAAGATACTTTGATGACAAAGAGCACCTTAGGAACTTTATGAATACCAAATCAGCACTCCAAAAAATTTTAGACAATATCTTAGGAAAAGGCAATGAGGATCACAACTCCAGGAAGCCCAGCAGAATGAATCCACCACCTGTGACAAGAAATTAAAAGCAAAGGGGGAGAATGCAACAAAAAGAAAAAGTCATGACAAGGATAAGTCAATATGTATCAGTTATAACCATCAATATTAATGGTCTCAACTCACTAATCAAAAGAAATAGACAGGAAGAATGGGTCAAGAGGCAAAATCCAACAATATTCTGCATACAAGAAACACACTCAATTCAAAAAGAAACCATAGACTGAAAGTTAAAGGGTGGCAAACAATACTCCATGAGACGGGAACCCAAAAACAATCAGGAGTAGCTATCCTCTTTGCAGATCATGTGGATTTCAAACCAACACAAATTAAGAGAGACAAAGAAGGACACTACATCCTTGTAAAGTGAACAATCCAAGGGGAAAATATGGCAATCCTAAGTATCTATGCACCAAACATTAGTGTGCTCAACTATGTGTAACAAATACTAACGGACATGAAAAATCATATAAGCACTAATACAATAGTAGTGGGGGAACTCAATACCCCACTGTCACAGATAGATAGATTAACTAGACAAAAAATAAGCAACAAAATACTAGAACTCAATCAACCTCTTGAACAAATGAACTGAACAGATGTTTACAGAGTGTTCCACCCCACAAAATCAGAATACACATTCTTTTCAGCTGCACATGGGTCGTTCTCCAAAA
>NW_004624751.1:25681670-25703874 GCF_000247695.1 Heterocephalus glaber
CTGGGTATCTTCCCCAAAGAATTAAAAAAATCATACCACAGAAATATATGCACACCCATGTTCATAGCAGCACAATTTGTAATAGCTAAAACTTGGACACAGCACAAATTCCCATCACCTGGAGAGTGGATAAAGAAAAATTTTTTTTAAAATAAAATGGAGTACTACTCAGCCATAAAAAATGAGAAATTAGAGACATTTATTGCTAAATGGATGCACATTGAGGTGATACTTTTAAGTGAGATAAATAGGACGGACATACATGAATAAATACTGAATAGTTTCTCTAGTGTGAGCAACTGAAAATGTAACTAAGGAGTAAAAGGTATAATAGATAATGTGAAATAGGAAGAAAGGGGGCAAAGGGTAAGGGGGAGTGGGAAGGGTAGGGGAAAGGAAAGAAGGGAATGGAATTAATATGAGATAATGAAAAAATGCATGCAAAGTCTTTGTAAATAGGGAGGGATAGAGGGGTTGAAGGGAGGGCAGGGAAAGGCAGTAAAAATAAGAACCCAGAGAGATTTGTAAACATACAAATTTCCAATGATGAATGTCATTATATTGTATAAATGTACAAATAAAATTAAATTAAAGAAAAGAACTGGAATTGCTGACAAGATATACCATATCTAAAGGGGCAATTAGAACATCTCCAAAAGTGAACTATGGCTCCAGAACAGAAGTGCACACCAGCCTATGTTTTAGGCCAAGGTGAAGTAATTCAATTTCAGCCACCATTCACTGATAAGCTCAGATGCTGGGATCTGATCTGAATCTTGTGACTTTATGTGTGGAATCTATTCCTGGTATAGTGATGCTAGAATTTTTAATGTGTAGCTAATGTGGCATCTGAATGTATTATAAAACTAAAAACTAAGAACTCAAAACCTTGATAATGAATTGATTTTCTATATCATTAACCCCAAACATGATGGCATATAGTGGGTATTTGATAATTATTTCTCTAAATCAAACTGAATTTGGTGTTTGGAGATTCTACAGTGTGTATTGTGAAATAGAGGAAATACAGATTCAGATCAAGGATATTAAAATTAAAATGTTAATTATAGTCCCTCAGAAAAGGTTCTTTTAGTACATTATGATTGCTATTCTTAACATAGACACAAGGTGTGGGCAGTGCTGTTTGTCTTTTGTCTATTGTTGAACCTCAAAGAATGAAGTCAGTAGGGTTGAAGTGCTAGTTCAATGTCACAGCTGAGAGGAGCTTGGAAAAACCATTAACTACTCATGAATTCCTCTGCTGTCTAATCAAAGGACAGAATTCCTCTGCTTTCTCTAAGTCCCCTATAGCAACAAGTATCATTAGCATCTTCTGTTGCCCCTGCACAAAGCCTCCCTCTAATCAGCCTGGCCTCATACTGAGCTCAGCCCACCCTAAAGGATTCCATTCCTTCAATTTCTACTTCTGGTTTTACTTCTCTCTCCTACAGTCCAGAATTTTTTTGCAGCCTTCAAAGCCAAGCTTTATGTTTCCTGAAGGGTGACTCTGTAGTTCTAATGGCAGAATTCTGAACACTTAGTGGTTGTCTCAAGGTGCTGAGCACCTTTTTTTCCCAACAATGTTTGGGAAATTTATCTTACATCTTTTGTATTCTCACAGCCTAGAGAACTTGGTGAGAGCTCAGTAAATATCAGTCTGATTGCTCTTAATATTGGGTAACATAATCTGTGCTCTTAATACTGGATAACATATGCTGCACATTTTAATTATAATACTGTGGTCTACAGTGGGAGCTCCAAGGCTTAGGTGATATGTAGTGTCAGAAATTTTATTAAGACCTATGTATTCCTTGAGTATTCCTTTGTACAAACAATATAAAATAGGACATATGGTTATATATTGTTAGTCCTCATTGCTACGAGAGTTGGAACACACAATCTCTAAGTGCCTTTCCATGTTTCTGAGTGTCTAATTATAGGATAGTCTGTACATCATTCATAGGACACAGTGCAAAACTCACCCTGGATGATTAAATGATTCTGGGAGTAGTGTTTATGTTGTTTTATTAATGATATGGAAGGCCTGGGTTGGAAGATAGAATCTAGAGACCAGGGTAGGTTCATAGAAGAATCACTGAAACTTGTAGAACAGGCCTGGAAGAAGGGTTGAGATTCCAAGTTAACAGGGGACCTACCAGAAGAAGATCTCCTGATTTTAAAAAGCGCAAGTATCAGGTAGCAGGTCCCTCATAAAATGGGCTGGAGCTTGGGGCAGATTTATGAATGTGACATGATGCATATGGAGGATACAAGAGGAAAAGTTGGGAATCATTTAGTGAAATGAGTGAACATGGAAATAAATTGTGAGATTCAATTCTTTATTACATTCTATGGTGAAAGCCAGACCTGTAGCAATTCTGAGCAGAGGTAGAGACAAAGCACTGCTAGTTTGGGGCTTTTTGTGAGTACCAGATGACCATCCTAGAATGAGAAACTGATCTAGCTGAATCTCTAAGGTGTTAGTAACCTCACTCTGAAGGTTGCTGAAAAGGAGGGATAGGGAACCAGGCTGATAGCTGTAATCTATTACCTGCCTAGAGGGACAAAATACATTTGAATTTAGTAGTACTTGAATGTGTCTTTGAAGATGAGTTAATATTTATACAAAGCAGACTTTGATGGAACCACGTGTGATTGCACAAGAGATGGAATGTGCTCAGAGATGGGAGGGCAGGTCAGAATATAAAAAGAAGTTATTATGATATGAGTTTCTTTATAAATCACAGATTTTTCTTCCCAGGCATATTTTATCAGCTGATTCTGTCATAACCTGAAGTTATTATTCTGCTTTATTTCTTTCTAATGCACACACAGTGTGTTATTCAGTTGATTTCTTCCATAATCTCCTTGCTTATAAAAATGTCTCCTTTTGCCTCTTTTCATGGTGAAACATGTAATTTTTTGACTCTAAAATAAAGAGATATAATAGTTTCTTATGTCTAAAGTTCATGGAAAATGAACTCATATATTTTAAATCCCCTGTGTTTTAAATTTCTTATATTCTAGTTTTACATTCTTGTCTTTCGTGCCAGATATTATTTCTCCCTTCTAGTCTTTTCTTCATCTCTAAAAGCTTTCTTAAAAATTCTTCCCAGAAAATAAATACATAGTGCTAGGTAGGAGTCCTTGTATGAGCTGTTCGCATCAGTATTTACCTCCTTATATACTAGATAAATACATATGGTTTTATATCCTAATATATTGTGGAGTTAGGAAGGCTCACCAGGGTAATGGTGGTAGGAAAAGCTATGTGTATGCATATATATATATATATAATGAGTATATTTACAAGCTGTGATCAAAACTATGGTGAATGCTAATGCCAACAACCACCAATGGAAAGGCAGGCTCACAAAATCATCACAATATATTTTCATACAACTTATTCCTTGCATCTAAGCAACATGTGACTTCTGCCTCTTCTGCAAAGTCAAAAGACCATGAAAGATGAACACTGTGAATTGATTCAGGACATCGAGGCACTCAGGATTGTGCAACTAAAGATACTCACAGAGAGAACTTCCAGAACTGCTTCAGAAAGTGGTAAGAATTATGTGGTAGGTGGATTTAAACCAAGAGGGAGTATTTTGAGGGCGATTGGTGGCAATGTACCTTTTTCTCTAATAATTTTTGAATTGAAACATTCACTATATTTTTGATCACACATATATCTATCTGTGTGTGAGACAGAGACAGAGGCAGAGAGACAGAGTGACAGATAGTCAGAGATACAGAGAGAAGGAAGATGAGGAGGGCTTTTACAAGAGTTAAGGAATATGCAACAATGTTTTAAAAGGCAAGAGCTGAGGGGCATCAGACTGAAAAATTGAATTAGGCTAGTGAGGTATGGGTTACTTGAGGGTCTTGAACCAAAAAGGACAAAGCAATGGCCTGAAAAGCTGCTAAAAAGAGCAATTTGGTGTATGAGAGAGATGAGCTTTAGAGCAAATCAGACAGTTTGCGGGGAGAGGCTGTGGGGACAAGTGGGTTAAATTGTAGAAAAGGACCTAGACATAGCTAATGGACTGACATTTCACTGATTCTCAGATTGTGTTGCTAGCTGTATTCTGCTGCCATTTCTTCCTAAAGTCCACTCAGGATCATTAGGATTTGGAAGTTTGGCTATTTTGGGCTCACCTTCTTCTTAATGTTACGTAAAATTCAAGAAGAACTTCCTATTGCAGCACATTGGAAGGTACTCAGGCTGCTTTTAAATTCTTTGAGGGCAGGATGTGAGTTTTTCAATAACTGCATGACCAACACGTAGAAAAACTTTTTAAATGTTCATTCCTTTTCTCTGGAAAATGATATGGTAGTTAGGATAAGCAGGTAGAACTATAGGACTAGTTATTTTCTGTGGCCACTTTCCTGAGTTAACTACTACAACCTATGCTTATTTTGTAGGCATCTATAAGCTTATAAAAAGAAATCATCAGTGGATCAATTTTTTTCAGCTCCTCGAACAGGAAAGATGCAGTACTTTACAATTTGCTCAAACTGGCACAGACAGAGAAAAGACATGACATCTTCCTTTGGAATTAAATTCCCTCAGGAAAAAAACCTGAAGATTTGGGGATTTGATTTTGTGTAAGTATTTGTTTGTTTTTAATAGCTAAAACAACCAAATATATGTGATCATTGCACCTAGAATATTTTTCATAACTAATTCATAACAAAAAACTTTTAAGGTTCAAATAATAATTCTGCAATTGCTAGGACAAATCTAACAATCATTTTTTCTGAAATAAATATGGATTTCATATACATATAAGTCTAACAGGAAAAACTCTTGCACTATAGGGGACTTTTGAGCATACAGACTTATTTTCAAATGTTTATAGTTAATGACAGCCTTTATATTTTTATGCCAGGATCATTAGATAGATGTATAGATATATAGACAGATTGCCAGTGTATATTTAAATTAGTTTATATTTAAGAAAGACTAATGAAATATCTAATTACTTTGAGGTCTTAATTCCTCTGAAGTATATAATCTGAAATCCTTAATTTATACCTCTGTATTCTTTTATGAAGTCAATATAGAAAAGGAGCAAAGAAAAATTGTTTACTCCAACAATTTTTAGTACTTTACAAAACCATATTTGAAGATATCATTCACTTTAATTATGAGGTTTTCTTACACAAACACCTACAAATTTTCACTTAAGATTAGCCTCAGCTAAAAATATTTTCTAGAGTTTATTTCATACATTTGCTTCCCTAACCCATTTTATATGTTCATAATCCTTAGAAGAATCTGATGTCTGTGTAGAAAGCAATTCCTTTCCAGAAATCAGTGACATCCCAAGAGAAGAGGACAGTGAGGGGCCCTAGTCTTTCAGCATGGTCTTCTGCATTTCATAAAGGAATAGTGAGCTCTAGCACCGGAAATGATTTAGACTGGAAGTTTGTGGATTCTGAGCTTGTCTCTTAAATTAGTATGCAAGAGACTTAACTCAAGCCAGTGAATGATGCATGTTTGTCAAATTTGGTTAGGACACTCCGGATCTGGGTTCATGGAATAATTTATACTTACCTCCCTAGGTTGTCTGCTCTGAATTTGAAGGGCTAATGTTACTTCTTGAGAATACTTTAAGTGAATACTTTAACATATAGTATTTTATTAATATCCATGTCCAAGTTAAATAAAATGTAGGGAAGGAGTTTGATTGAGGGGTATATCTTTGTGTTAAAAATGAAAACTTGTGACTCTTGAATTTTAAAATAGGATCCTAACCTAACTTTATCAAGACCAGACCTTGTGAAAACCATCATCTTTAAGAAGGGCAAAAGGATCCATCATTGACCATGTTGATACTGAGTTTAGTTTCAACTCATTTTTTTTTAAAGGTCTGAAGTCTGTTCTCCCTAGAAGTACAACTGGGAGGAGTATGGGTGCTTTTGTGAACAAAAAAATCTAAAGCACCTTTTGTTGAATTATATGTGATTAAATTAGACACATCAGAACGGAATTTACTTTAAACCATGGTACTGAAAAATGAAAGGCTAACAGGCTTAATGACGTGTTTCCAGTTTTGACAAAATCAAACATTGAAGTGGAAAGCTGTGTGCTGAATGCAGCAGCAATCTGGAAGTCCATTGCCCTGAAAGGTTGGGAGTCAATGAACATTTTCATTTAAAAAAAGTAGAATATGTTTGTGATACATATTAAACATATTCATCATCATGGGGAGTTCGTATGTATACAAATCATTTTTTTTTACTTCCCCTCCCCATCTTCTCTTGCCTCCTCTCCTCCCCAGAAAGGCCAGATAATAAATATTTTAGATTTCCTGGGCTGCTTGTTCTCTGTCGCAGCTACTTCTCTCTCCTGGTTAGCACAAAAGCATCAAAGACAACATGTAAATGAATAAGAATAGCCATGTTTCACTAAAATTATTACAAAACAGGCTATGGACCAGATTTTCCAACAACTGGAAGAACACCCTAATAGATTCTTAATCTCAGTGTTAGTTCCGTTCCATGGCTGAGCTCCAGAATGTCTCAGGTCTAGGAACAATTATAAGTTAGCTTGGAACATTTTGTACCCTATACCCTAATCCTCCGCTCTCTTTGTTGTTGGTTTTATTATATTCATAACAAATAGTCAGCCCAGAAAAATCAGAGAGTGCAAATGAACAAAATGAAAATAAAACATACTTAATCCTACCTCTCAGAAAAAATTTGCTTAATATTATTCTATATATTTTACTATGTGGAAAAATAATATGTACTTATAATATATATTTTATTTACAATTGGATTATACTACAAATATGTGTGTAGACATAGTTTTGTGTGTGCACATATGTGTACATGTTTGTGTGTTCACTTTGTAACCCATTCAATACACTCACAATGGATTCCATTAACTTCTTAGAACTCTTAGTTTTTTCAAGATATTCCACTATTGTCAAGCATAAGTGAAAGAACATTCCCTTTATTTCTTACACTGGAATAGAGATTTAAAGATGAATTAATATGCCTTCATAGCATTTCATATTCTAATTGTAGAGAAGCAACTTTTACTTCTTTTGGTATGCTTTATTTTTGGACTATTCTGAGTTGCATGAGTATATTTTATAGAAACTATATATTTCCCTACTACCCAATCTTTTCTGGTTGTTAGAGTTGTATTTTTGAAAGCAATGACCTAACTTCAAAATATCCTCAAATTTTGGAGCAAGTGAGTGATCCTACTGAAAATCTTGACTATAATGGATGTTTGGTGCAAATCTAAATCTTGGCTTTCTAAAACTTTTTTTAAATGTTTTCAAAAATGTGTGTGTGTGTGTGTGTGTGTTTGTGTGGTGTATAGAGATTCAATTTTAGAAGTTACTAGTAAGAGGACTTCTTAAATTTGCTCTTAGAATCTAAATTAAGAGCATGCCCTTAATGATATCTGTTTAAAAGTCAAGGAAATCGAGCTGTCTCAGCTGGGAGGATATTAGCACAAAGGAACCTCCATCAGCCTCTTTCATTCAATCACAATCAGTTTTCCTTCTAGGGGTTTCAAATTAGCAGTGGAGCAACTTTTATTTTTTATTTTCTAGTTTGAACAAGCAGGTATTTCGTTCATGAGGCCTATATGTTCCTTTACAAGCTTTATCAAGAGCACCTACAGTATAGCCTATGGCAAAGGGGCATACAGCCAATTTCCTTACAAGACTTCCCCCTTTATTCCAAGGAGACTGGAAAGTGAATGTGTGTATGTGCATGTGTTTGTGGTCATATGTGTGTGTGTGTGTGTGTGTGTGTGTTGAAGAGACACAGCAACAGAACAACACTCTCTTTGAGTTAGTAGAACATCTACTAGTGTTGCCAGAAAACCACAGTGAAGCTGAGCTGTCAGTGAGGTCTGAGGTCCAAACTGACCCCATGCCAAACTCCTGCTTGTTGGCATAATTCCTAGCAGACTATAGTATGGACATGGCAGACTATGAGAACAGCTGTCTCTGAATAACAAAGAGGCAATGGTCCGACCAGGTGGATTTCTCAAGTTAAAAATAACAGTCATTGTGAAGAAAGAAGGGTACCTTGTTCAACTGGGTCACCAAGAAGAACTCAACTACTCACAGTGAATGTATTCATGATGTACCTCAGTTACTAATAAAATGAAATAAGAAGAACTCAAAGAAACAGAGCAGGATGATGTGGAAGTCTATGGAAATAAGAAAATAGGGACTTGTGTTGTCACCTTGAAAGAGTGGGAAATACTTCAAAGGCTAAGTAAAACTAGGCAAGACATGTGCTGGAAAGGATTTTCTATATAAGCATAGTTTCATGATCATTGTCAAAGTTAGGATTGGTAGAGGAACAACATACTCTATTCATGAAAAGAAAAAGCCTATCTTTCCAATCAAGTGACTATTCTGTCACTTCTTACAGGGAGAGTAGATATCATAGCGAAAAAATATGTCTGCTGTTTTCTCTTATAAGCTTGGAAACATACCTGCCAACTCCACTTACCCTATATTGATCTATGTTTCTGTGTTAGTAAGGAAGAGATCATATTTTTATTCTGAACTTTTATTCTGAACTGGTCAGAAAAATGAGAATATGTTAGTGCATCAACACACTACTCCAAACATTCTCATAAATTGGGTAGTTTAAATATGAACTGAAACACAAAAACAAGCATAGAAATTGTAGTTTGTAAGAGGAGAATCAGCAGCAGTGACGTGACTGAGCACAACTGTCTTAAAAATAACTATTTTCAAATAATGAAAATGAGTAGAACCAAATAGCTACTGATCAATTATTTTTCATTTGGTCTTTCTTTCTTGTAGGACGCCTTCTTTCTAATGATTTGCTGCCCAAAGTGGGGTTTGTATATTAGCAGCATCTTTATTTCCATGGAGCTTGTTAGAAATGTGAATTTCTACATCCTTCTCAGACACACTGAACCAGATTCTGCAATTTAACGAGATTATCAGGTGATTCACATGCACAGTAAAATCTGAGAGACTGTCCTGCTTCCATCAGGAAAACTTAATTTCTGTAGTTAGTTGCACCTATTACATATTTCAGAAGAAATTCTTTTTATTCCCAGAGGCTATTCTCATTATAATATTTACCCAGAAGGCTGGGTAGTAAAACCATCAGTCAATACTTCACACTATTTTGGGACTCTGAAGTAAATATAAAACTTTCTTCAGTGTTGTGGCTGAAATTGACAGCACTGGAAGAATTCAATATATAAAATAAGGGCAAAGCAATAAGTTATTTGCACATCTTGATCCACTGTAGCGTGTTTGCTTTAGTCAAGTTACACACTGCTCTATTATTCTAGCACATTTATTTCAAGGAAATGAGATCATGAAGCATCCCATTAAAGATATTGATTGGCTGTCATAAAATCAGCTCAGAGTGATTTTCAGTGCCAATTAAATTGAAGCTTTAGGTCACAGATAAGATTATATTGGCTAATCTTAAATTTAGGCTATTAGATAAATAGACTATTTGATCATTTATCTTGGTCTATTAGATAAAATTGAAAATAAAAATGTATAGTAGTCTTCTTTGTTGACAACAGTCTCTTCAAACAATGGTGAAAAGTGACCCTTGCATCAATTATGTGATTAGCCCACAACATAAGATTATAGGCAGCCTTGCAACCCTCTGACTATCCCAGAGGAAGTCCCCAAGGCAGCACACAATGAAGCCAGATGCCTGGAAGAATGTAGCAATGGGAGGGGCAAAGTGGCCTCCACCTCTGTAATCTGAGAATGCATCCTGCTATTGACCCACTCTCTGAATTTGACCCAGGACCAATGGAATCCTGTGTACAAAACAATGACAGGATATCTCTGGAAAAGTTATAAAATTCAGGGCTCTAAAAGAACTATTCAAAACACAGGATTCATAAACTCATGGAATCTTTACATACTGTCCACCAATTAACAATTGTTTTTAAATATCTAAGGAAATTCCTTACTTATCAAATTCAATAGGCTTGTATTTTGAAAATAAAAGACAGTTTTAGCTTCTTTGTGAAGAAAAGTTTTAAAATCTAGACATCCTTAGGACAAAGGTTAATGAATACAGTGGGTCTCCAACTTTATCCTGCCTAAGAATTACCTGAGAGATTGTAAAACACAACATGGCTTCATCCTGCTCCACATTCAGTGGGTTGGAAGAAGGACCTAGAATTTTTATTTCTACCAACTTCCCAGATGCTGGTGATTCCTCTGGTCCAAGGTCACATTCTGAAAACCACTGGACTCAAGTAAAACATATTATTGATTACTTATAATATTAATCACAAATCCATGGAGTGTACTAACATTAAGTATTTTCTGTGTGCCCAGGACAATGCCTGTTGCTGGAGGTGAAAAACTGAATAAATCAACTTTGCTTCTCAGTAGGCCATAGTCTCAGGGGATCACCCCATCCCATGTAGAACTATCTACTTTTCTTGGGCTCTAAATTAGAGACAGAAGCTCTCCTCCTCCCCTCTGTGCAAGAGAAACTGGCATCCCCCATTCTTTGTACCTCCACTTCTTTCAACCTTCAACAGGCCTCCAAACAGTCCAGAGAGGAGACAAACATTATTTGTACAGCTCAGTTTATCCCAGGCCCTGTCAGATGGGATTCAACATGAGTAGGGCATTCAGACTCCACCTTTAGCATGGGCTGCCATTCTAATGCTGCTCTCTGACTCTCATCTCTGCTGTTTACAAGATCTATGATCCCATAGCTTGCTGTCTTCTTGCCAGTTGCACCTTGATACAACTCTATCAAAGTTGCCAGACTCAAGTTTCTACATTTGTCCCTCTTTGATATGTTCTTGCAAATCCCTGCCTTGCTAATTAGATCCCTGTTCAAAAAACTGAAGATGGGGCTGTGGTCCCCTTGTCTGTGAAACTGTCTCAGTTTACCCATCCAGGTCTTGCTTCACCCAGTTTCCACTTTTATTTTGACTGGGGCTTCACTGTGTGTTCAAGGACACTTTAGTGTTGACTGAAAACTCATATCTTGAATGATTGGCCAGTGTTCTTTGCCAAAGCTTTCCCCACACATTGTGCCTTCTGGGACAGTACTTGCCCACTGTTGATCTGATCAGAGTGCCTCTGCTGTTTCCAACTGACCATTTTGTTGTGAGTTTGGCTTTAGTCACAGTCATGAGCTCTAACAGGTCACATGGCAGGTGTATTTTCACAAAAAATTTCTTTGGATCTTTGAGCCCTAACACTCCTTCATACAGCCTCTCTTCACCTAGCTAAATTCCTAGTCTGTAGGTTATCAGTGTGGAGGTCACTTATTCTCAAAAACTGTTGTCCAGTCTATGTTTGGGGTTCCTACACTGTGTTTACGTGGTGCAAAATATTATCCCTATTTTACCATTTACCAAATCTATAATTCTTTGTTTCTCTATCCTATTAAACTGAAACAACATGAGACTTGCTCCCCATTTTATCTATAGCATATGGCACAATGTTTACACATTTACAACATTACATACCTACTACATACACTCAGTCTGAATTTATTGGGCTAATACTAGATTCCAAAACCATATATATGGAGAATAATGTAAATTATGTTAATTTTTAGAGGAAAAATTGGGACTTAGAAGCATTAAGTAATATGAATAAGTCATAGGGGCAGAACTGACATTCACATCCTCTCCATCTCCCTACCAGATTTACTCATATTAATGGAATTCATGCAAGTAGTTTGTATGAAGTTGGCTTCCTACTGAAGATAAACTATTTTTCACTCAGCAAATTTTTATGTCTCTATGTACTCTTTCAAGAAAAGGTGAAATTCTACTGAAATCATTTGGAATGAAAAATTTATCTGAGGAGATAGATAAAAATAAATGATGAATGTTCAAATGAAAACATTTTTAATCCCCTTCAAAATACTTCCCCTTACTTTGAATGGACTTATCTCATTGTTCTTATCACTTTCTGAAGCAGTTCTGGAGATCCTCTTTTGTGAGTGTCTTTTGAAAGTGTGATCAGAAACTCAGTGAATGCTGTTAGCAAGTGCCACCCAACAGAAAGGCCAGCTCATAAAAACATGACAGTGTGTCCTCACCCACCTTGTGCACTGGACCTGGCACTGTATGACTTCTGGTTCTCCCCCAAAGTCAAAATGATAGTAAAAGATAAATGTTTTGAATCCATTTAGGATATTAAGGAAGCTATGGCAGACCAACTGAAAATACTGAAGAGTCCGTCCAGAATTGACTCAGAAAGTGGCAAGAAATAGGGTATGAGTGTGTTCAAAGTGAGGGGGAATATGTTGAGGGGGATTAAGAGTAGTATGTCTTCTACTATGATAGTTTTTAAAAATTTTAAACATGTACCATATTTTTCAATCATGTCATGTATAAGGTAAAGTTGTAAGAGGAGAGGTAGAAAGCTGAAAACAAGGTCTGGGTAGCCTTGGGGAACCCCTCTTCATAGCCAAACTGTTTTTGAGAGCAAAGAGGAAATAGCCAACATTCACTAATCCAACTCTACAACAAAATGCTCTGAGGCTACAGCTCACAGAGCAAGTCAAAGGACACTGGACTAGAAAGGATAAACTGGCCTGAAATATTAATTGATTAATAATGACCAGCCAATTGAGAATTACAACTGGTTTTACAGAAAAATATTGGTGCCAAGCATAGTTAGGCACTGAAGGCTTTCACTTAGAATAATATGCTTAATTTTCCAATATACTCCATATGGGCCCAATTATGCCTTTTTCAGTATAGTTCTCCTTAATTTATTCTCTGTAACATGGCATTAATTCCTAAGGAAGTATGGAGTATCTTAAGTACTATTCCTATTTTAAGTTAACCATAGGTTTTCTACTGATTTTATTTATTAATTAAAATAATTTTATACCATCTCATTTAATTAGAATATTTTCAATATTTCAGAAAAATTTTATTCTAAAGTTTCTAAGCTTTGGGTAGTCTAAAGTTCTCATGAACTTCCATAGGAAGTATTGTGTCTATTTTGATATGCAGAGTTAGCTGGAACCAAAAAGATTGGATTATGATGGAGCTAAATACAACCTTCAAGTTCAAAAATTTTAGGTTTCCTCAGAAGCTAACAATAAGGAGATCTGAACTTGTGATAAACCTGTCTCAAAATCCTTCTAGAAATGACCAAGTAGAAAATTAGCTTCTGCATGTACTGTACATTGTGACCCATAAAAGGATAAAGGAGCAGCTACTGATCACCTAAGCTGAAGTTATATACTTAGAAAAGATACCTTTAGTTCTTAGGTCAGAGATTCAAACTTGTTTTTAGTTGACACTTTCTTGATCCCCATTTCCAATTTTAAAAGACCTATATTCCAAAGAATTTATATCCTTACTCCCAGTATACATGATTGTGCCCATGATCCTAGCTGAGGTAAAATCTTTGCACAGGCAGAATGAAAACATGTTACCCACATAGTTCACATTCATTTGGGACCAGGCAAGGAGAGTTCAAACAGCCTAAGTCAGAATTGTGAAAGAAGAAATATTACTGTATGTTGATCTGGGAGTCCTTCTTCATCCTGTTTTTCTTTAGTCACATTCCATTTCCAGAATTCCAAAATCTGGAAATTTTGTCCATTTCTTGCTTGAAAATGGACCTAAATGGACTGACTACAAAGTTCCCACTCATATCCTTGCTTATCCCAGGTCTCAGGATTCACACTTGTGGGAGCCAGCATCCAATCTATTTGGGTAGTTCTTTAGTTAATTCATGTCTTCATTCCTTCTCAGAAGTTGGATCTTGTCCCAAAGACATTGTGTACTTAGCTTTCTTAAGAATATCTTAACTATGTTAATTATAATTTTAAATCAATATATTACTCTTATGGGTTGTCATATTTTATCATTTCTAATAATTTTTCCTCTTTTAACATTGATCACTGTTGAATACTTTTAACATGTGTCATAATCAAGGATATCTTTAAGCCAGGTGCCATTTGTGACATGATTAACATGATTATTACTCATACTTGGTTGTTATCTCTGGTTTTCTCACTAGATAATTGTAACCCATTGATGTTTCAGTAAACAAACACTTAGGACCATTTAAAACTGACATATGAGGCCTAGTTCTTTTTAGTCTTGTTTGGCTTGGTGCTGGGGATCAAACCCATGACCTTGAACATGCAAGCATTTGCAGTTCCACTGAGTTACATCCACAGTTCCTGGAGTCCTGATGTTTGTCTGAATGCTATCAGAAAAATTAGTGGCACTTCCTAGTGAACATAGGAAAGCACCAATAACAAAATTTGTAGAAAGACTGTCAGCAGTTTAGAGGAAAATTCCAGAGGCTTGAGTCAAGTATTGAAGG
The DNA here is from genome assembly GCF_000247695.1 of Heterocephalus glaber. The sequence continues at coordinate 25,695,995 of NW_004624751.1, forward strand.
CAAGCTTCTTCACCAACATCCTCTGTGTTGTAGAGCAGTGTGCATGGGAATCACTTGTAGGGTTTATTAAACACAGATTGCTGAACTCCAACTTGGAGTTTCCATTTCAAAGATCTGGTATTGGCATGCACTAAACTAAAATCAAAGTGGATTAAAGATCTAAATATTTAACAGTAAACTTCCTGGAAGATAATTTAGGTAGAACTCTTGAAGACATTGGCAGAGGAAAAGACTTTATGAACAAATCCTCAGTAGCTCGGGAACTAGCACAAAGAATCAACAACTGGGGTCTCATCTTATTTAAAAGCTTCTGCACTGCAAGAGAAACCACCAACAGAGCTAAGAAACAACCTACAATGTGGGGAAAAAATTTCTACCAGCTATTCCTCAGACAAAGGTCTACTATCTAGAATATATACACTTGATCTTAGCCAAAAGGCTGAGAAGCAATATCTAGAATATATAAAGAACTCAAAAAAATCAGACTTCCACCCAAATATAAAGACCCAATTCAAAAATGGGCATCTGAAATGAACAGACATTTCTCAGACAAAGAAGTAAAAGCAGCAAATTAACATATGAAAAAACGTTCAACATCACTGGTCCTTCGAGAGATGCAGAGCCCAGAAAGAATGGCTGCTATCAAGAAATCAACCAATAACAAATGCTGGTGGGGCTGTGGGGAGAAAGGAACCCTTCTTCATTGCTGGTGGGAGTGCAGACTGGTGCAACCACTGTGGAGATCAATATGGAGATACCTCAGGCAACTAGGATTGGAAGTCCCATTTGACACAGCTATTTCTCTGCAGGGTATCTTCCCAAAAGAATTAAAAGAATCATACCACAGCGATGGTATGCGCACCCATGTTTATAGCGGTACAGTTTGTAATAGCTAAAACTTGGAAACAGCCCAATTGCCCAACAACTGGAGACTGGATAAAGAAGATGTTGTTTTTTAAATAAAAAGAATAAGAAACTGAAGACATTTATAGCTAAATGGATGCACATTGAGGCCATACTCTTAAGTGAAATAAATAGGACACACATGTGTAAATGCCGAATAGTTGTGAAAAACTAAAAGTGTAAGTAAGGATCAAAATGTATAACTGATAAATGTGAAATAGGAAAAAAAGGTCTAAAGGAGTAGGGGAAGTGGGAAGGGTAGGGGAAAGAAAAGAAGGGAAAAGAAAAAAATATGAGAAAAGGAAAAAATGGAAACAAAGCCTTTGTAAATAGGGAAGGGTGGAGGGGGTGAAGGGAGGGTAGGAGAATGGGGAAAAAATAAGAACCAAGATACATCATGAAAAGATACAAGATTTCAGTGATGAATGTAACTGTATTGAATACCTAAAATGCACCAATAAACATATTGAAAAAAAAAAGATCTAGTGTTGGGCCCAACAATGTACTTTTCAATAGAAGACTCCAAATGACATTAATGTTGCTGGTCTTTGGATCTTATTTTCTGGAGCAGTGTCATAGAGAAAATATAGAAAAACAAAAATGTCTCTCCATTGGCTAGTTCACAGGGCAACATAAAGACAGCAGGGCACTGAGTCAGCTTCCAGAGTAGGTTCTCTGAAACTCTCAGACAAAGCTTCCCATTTCCTGGGTCACAAAGATAATGCTCTTCCATCTTCCATGGACTTTCTTATTGTTCTTCCCTAGCCTGTCTCCATTTCTCAAATCTGTCTTTACAGAAGCAGTAGCCCTGCAGATATGGTCAAAGTCCTGGGAAGTTTTTCTCATTCCACCGTAGTTATTCACAATACTTGTGAATATGTTTCAAAGAAAGGAGGCATGTGGGAGGGTGAGGAGAATGAGCCCTTGGGATTCCTTCCAGTTCAGTGATCTGGAAAGAGGGTTTAGTGTGAGAGCCTACAACAGAAAACAATATTTTATGTTTTTATACTGCTGCAGATCCTTCCTTAGTAAATCTTAATTTTTGTCTTATGTTTTCCTCCCCTAGAATTGAGGAACTGTAACTCTGTCCACATTATGTCTTTCAAATGGTTAATGCCCACATGCTCCAAAATAAAACAATGAATAATCTTCTAGCATGTAATATAAATATAAATATAAATTTTACTTTCACAAATCAGATGTTTGCAAAAAAAGTTTTGCTTCATTTTGCACCTGACATGCTTTGCTTGACTCTTGAGCCCACCCCATCTGCTTGGAGATGCTAGTCTGTCTGTCCTATTTATTTATACTCAATGCAATTCAAGTATGCTCCATTTGACACTAGGCATGATTGTGGCACATTTCAGTGCAAAGTTGCTCACTCTAGGTTTCCTGGTTTTTCTCCATAACCACTGAGCTGCAAAAAGGAACATTCAGAGGCACACCAGGGCTAAAGCCTGTTAGTATCCTAGGGTTCTGGCAACACACAACTTCTGAATCATTGATGGTTGCCCCTCTTCCTGTGGACAGAGCCCTCTGTGGCTATGTCATAAGGTTCATTTGATACTTGCAGGAACTGCAGTAAGTAATTGGAAGGTAATCCACCTCCCTTCCTTGGCAGATTTTCTTTGTTTGATTTTCTTTGTATGCCCCCAGATAGCACCTGCCCCTGCTCTATCTACAGCCACAGGAAACTTGAGGATTCCTACCACTCTGCCTTCTTCCTGTTGCCCTTCTCTACTACTCAGCTCCTCTGGCTGGATCTGAGTTTCTGCTAAATAGCAAATATCAGGAGAGAAGCTGTCGTATACTCAAAATTATTCCTATGCTGGAGAGGAAATCTATCCAATAGGTTTCCTAATTTCCTGAGGAAGAGGATGTCCACACCATTCTTCATCTCTGTTTTCAAATCTCACTTATTCCAGATTACCAGTCACACGTATTTAGGCTGTGGAGTTGAGACCAGGAGATGGGATGTTGGATTGGGAAAAATTATATTAAATTTACTTTGTCCTGTCTACCTGGGGGCTTTGCTGCCAGGGCAAGGTGTTTCATTAAAATTGGCAAGTTAAATGTAAACATACTTGCTCTTTGTACATAGGAGTGGAAGGTGCCAGCAGATTACCTGAAGAAACAAGCAGGGAGCACTCAGCAACACTTCATATCATTTTGATATGTTCCTCATTTTCCTGCATAAGTTTTCAGGAAACTCACACTTCACAACCAAGGCTTCTACCACATTTGCAACCTGAATTGTTGAGTACGCTTCTGAGTCAAAGTGAGTTCATTAATATAACTCACTAGACCAACATTCATTGTGTACTTTACAAATCCTAGATATATGTAATGCACTGACTAGATAATAAACACCTGGATGTCTGAAGTAGGTGCACTGGAGTTGAGACAAGGACAAGAAATATTTCTCAGAAAAATCTGACCAGCATGGCAAGTGACTGCATGGAGCCATACCATTGTATGACCTTAAATGTCCTACTCTAATTACGGCAGCTGTAAGACCTCTTAGTGTTTATTTGTGTCTGCTCTTGTTTCTAATTAGACTCCAAGCACCTTGAGGGCAATGTATGTGGTTTGTTCCTTTTCAAAGCTTCACACCTTAACCAGCACATATCAGATACATTGTAAGAATGAATAATTTGTTGGAGTATCATTAATAGAATGTAAAATGACATTCCAAAAATTACTAAACCTTGAGAATTATTTGACAGAAACAAAATGTATTTAACTACTGGTATAAAAATTACATTCTTATATCAATCACTCACACTTGAAATTAAAATGGGATCTCATCACAATATCAGAAAAACAAAATTAATGGTTTGCATTAATAAGCCTCCTGGTTTATTACTTAATAAATTACTGTTAGTTACAAGAAATATTTTAGAAGACTTTAACTGTTATATATACTATATTCTATGCATACTGATGCCATAATAAAATTTTCTTTTCATAAAATGAAAAATAATTTAAAGAATTACAAAAATGCCAAATGCTAGCTTTAGGTGACTTGATGTTTTTATGTTTATGTCATATATATCATCAATAAATCATGGCCATTGTATTGTTGCATCTTGGTAAATTGTATGAGAATTTAATTTAAGGCCAAGGTTGATACCGCTGTAAATAAATCAACCATCTTCTTTGCATGGATAATTTTACTGCAGTATCTCTTAATGGTTAATAAGTTAAAACTCTATTGGAAGCTCCTTTATAAATTTTCAAAGGTGCCTCATCCTCTAGATTAAAATTTAGTAGTAAACTCTAAGCCTAGAATTATCTCATTATCTAAAATAAATTATTTTACTATGGTTAAAAGATGCAAAGTTACAAAATGTTAATGAATCTTTACTTCGTAGTATTATTAAAAGATGATGCTACCATACAAGATGTTAAATCAGCAAAGGCAACGTTCTATATTATAAATATAGGTAAGAAATTCTGAGGTCTAAACTGGGCTATACCAGTGACTTTACCCCTCTGGAATTTTCTTTACTTGGTCAGTGAAATAAAGAATGTGAACAGAAAGTCATCTAAAATCTTTCTGTCTACTCTCACCTGACTATCATCTACATATGACATATCACTTTATCTCCACTCAGTGCATTTTTAGTAATGATAACAGGGAGAACACAGAACTGAAAAGAACATTCCACATTGCTCTGCATCTCCCCATGAAGTTCTATGACCGACTCTAAGAATCCATTCTGTTCCTCAGATCACCTGGAAGACCACCGTGGTACAGCTCATGTGTCATGTAAGAATCCTTATGAAAACACATCTTTTAAAAGCATTTAACTAGGCAAAAATATATAGCTTTGTAAATTAGTTACATTAGACTTATAATAGACACTGTAAATAACAATTAATGTCTATAGTACACAAGGATATTCCATTTTGGAGTAATTTACATCCTCAAAGATTAATTTGTATAGTAAACTATGCCCACTTTAAAAAATGACAATAATACTTAGTCCAAAGTCATTTATCATAAAAACAGAAATATTCACATGGGAGCTAATTTTCCATTTGGCTTCCTTCTGTAAATCAATATGCAAGGCCAAAGTTCCTTAAGTGAAAAACAAGACTGAATTGCTTTAGAGAATGAAGCAATTGGCCACATCTGGCCAACGTTCACCAGCTCTAGGATGGGAAAATCTTTACTGTTCATTATGATATCCAAAGATCACGTTAAGTGCCTAATTGCATCTAATGCTATGTTAAATTCTAATACACAGAACTTGCACTTAAAAAAGGACTTGGACTTAAAAACAAGACTTGAAAAATATGACCAGGGTATTCATTTGGCACATATATTACATAGATATATGAGAAAAAGTAATTGCATTTCATGAATAGAGAGGGATTTTTTTTCAAGTTTAGCTGAGTAGAGAAGTAATTATAAATCTCTCTCAGGCTGTTATAATTTAGCCAATTTTCTTTCATTTTTTCAACTGTAGGGCAAAAGAACTACCTATTGCCATTTTTTGACAGCCCGTTTTCTATTGAGTGACTATTACATTTTTTTTAGCTTCATTTATTTATTTTGCCAAAAGAGTAAGACTTATTCTTCTGATATTTCCTTCAGGCATACTATTCAATTAAATAATTTTTACAGCTCTTCTTCAAACCCTTTTTGTATTCTCTACAATCCTCATTAACTTGGCAAGTGAATGCCAGTATTTCAGACTGATTTTTCCCAAGATGATAACTAGACTCGCTTGTGATTTCATTTTTAATACCTGCAATGTGATGTTTGTTTTTCATATGGTAGACTTTCACTTTAGACCTGAAGCAAGCTTGTCACTTGCTGTGTTCCACTTTTTTTCAATCTGGCCCACATTTGTCAAACCTTTGACTATTTGAACCCGTGCAAAGATTCTTTCTTTGGGTGTATTATGTAGCAATTATCCTACATATCCTCTTCTAGTAATTCTTTAGTTCACAAGATCACTTTAGTTCTACATTTTTATCCCTGGAGATGTGAGCATGGTCATTAAGGGCTACATTCTTTGCAAGTCATCTATGAGCATTCACCAAGCTCATCCCAATTAAAATATGGAAGAGTATTGAGCACAGAGCTGATCACTGTCTAGGAGCAGTGTTATTAGCCATCTTTCCACTCCTGGGACAAAATGCCTAACATGCGCATTTTAAAGAAGAGTCATTTATTTTGACTCATTTTGAGAGATTTCCGTCCTTAAAATATGCTAGAGGCTAGCTTCTATAAAATAGATATTTGATTACTTTTCAATTTTTCTGGTAAGTCTTTTGGGAAGCAAACGTTTTCAATTTTAAAGTCTAGTTTATCAAATTTTTCTTTGGAGGCAATGTACAATAAATCTTTGCCTGTCCCCAAATAACAAAGATTTGACCTTATTTTCTTCTGTTTTAGGTTTTTTTTAGGGGGGGTTGTTTTGTTTTGTTTGAGGCTCACTATATAGCACAGGCAGGCCTTGAACTCACAGTGATCCTCCTGCCTCAGCCTCCTAACTGCTGGGACTACAGGTGTGCTCCACTATGTCCAGTAAGTTTTAGCTTTTAAATTTAAAAAGTACTACATCCATTTTGAGTTAATTTTATACAACTAATGGGTGGGTTGAGGCTTAATATTTACATGTGAGTAGTCAGTTACTCTGCATCATTTGATCTAAAGGCTAATCACTTTTGTCATCAAACTTTCTCTGCAGAAAAACAAACAAACAAACAAACAAATCTTGTGTGGTTTCTGTTCCCTGATGTCACAGAATGCCTTTCTAGAGTATTTCCAATTACCTTGGAAGTGAAAGCCCTAAGTTTCAGCTTCATTAGCTTAATGGCAAATTCAACATAGGTTATTACAGAAGACTAATCATGTATTGAATAGAAATACTAAATCCACAACTTGGCCTGAACCCTTTTCCTTGGTTTTGTAGCATTATTTCCTACTAGCTGAGTGATCACTTCCTAAAACACAGTCTGTTCTAAGCCAGATTGCCTCTTTACCTCCAAATATGATCCTGCTGTTGAGCTCTCTGCCCATAAATGGCAGTACCAGGGTCTCAGTCATTCCAGCCTGTGGCTTATACATCATTGTCGAGAGACCATTTCATTCATGTGCTCCTTCTATTTACATTCTAAATCCCACTAGGCCCATCTCTCTGAATGCTTTTTGATACAGAGTGTGTGTGTGCGCGCACGTGTGTGTGTATGTGTGTGTGTGTGTGTGTGTGTAAAGACAGAGAGACAGAGAGAGAGAGAGAACACTCATGGGGGGAATTAACATACTGTAAGTATAAAAAAGGAAAACAAACAGATTATTGTTGGCCTTGGCCTTGAAGATAATTCCATTGTGAAAAATAGAAACAACTAAATTCCAGTGAAGAAAAAAAAACTCAATTTAATTTATCTGCTTAGTATTTTCTATTATTTTTCAAAATGCATAACCAAGATAAAATTTCCTTTTGTGACATTTTTAAGTGTTAGGAGGATAAACCTGAAAAATTTTCCTATAGAAACAAACTGCCTAGTTTCTAATAAATATTAATTACATGTGGTATTCTAATTTTAATAACCATAGATATATCTCAACCATTGGAACTACTACCTTTAAATTTACTTCTCATCATCTAAAATATATAAACTTTGTGAAAAAAATCAAACATTTCTGCAATTAAAAAATAATTTTTTATTTTATAAAACATCAAGCCTTTACAAAGTTTATAAGAATATTACAATGCATCTGCATGCATCATTCTCCTGAATTCATCAATTTTTTTAAAATTTTATTTTATTGGTGCATTTTAGGTATACAATATAATGACATTCATCATTGGAAATTTGTACATTTACATAATCTCTCTTGGTTCTTATTTTTCCCCCTTGCTCTGCCCTCCCTTCAACCCCTCTATTCCTCCCTATTTACAAAGACTTTGTTTCCATTTTTTCTTTTTCTCATATTAATTCCATTCCCTTCTTTCCTT
>NW_004624751.1:25708584-25726890 GCF_000247695.1 Heterocephalus glaber
TAATTGCAATCTTATCTTCTATATCTGAAATTCTGTCCTCACATTGGCTCATTCTACTATGTACACTTTCAATGGAGCTTTTCATCTCCTGGAAATCTATTTGCATCTGTTTTATAGATTCCATTTGTTTCCTATGTTGGGATTCCATAATGTTCCTCAGCTTCTCTATTTTTTTTATCTGTGTCTTCTCTAGATTTATTAATCATGTCTTGAAGTATGGGCACAATCTCTGCTGTTATGTGAGAAATTATTTCTGATTTCATTTTTTCCAGATCCTGTTTTATTGCTAGTTCAGGGAGTCCAGGTGGTTGAGTATCATAGTGTTCCATCTAATTTTCCTTTGGGGTTGCTGTTGATATGTAGACTTTCAAGGGGTTTTTGATCTCCTGGAAATCTGTTTTTATCTGTTTTATGGATTCCATTTGTTTCCTATGTTGGGATTCCATAATGTTCCTCAGATCCTCTATTTTTTTTATCTGTGTCCTCTCTAGATTTATTAATCATGTCTTTCACTACAGGCACAATCTCTGCTGTTATGTGAGAAATTATTTCTGATTTCATTTTTTCCAGATCCTGTTTTGTTGCTAGTTCAGGGAGTCCAGGTGGTTGAGTATCAGAGTGTTCCATCTCGTTTCCCTTTGGGGTTGTTTTAGGTGATCTGGAAGTCTGGTTCTGAGGCTTGTTTACATGTTTTCTCATTTCACGGGGCGGGGGGATGGGGGGTGCTGCTGGTGCCTACGTGACTAACCTCCTCTGTGCTGGAGCACTGATAAGTTGGCTGGGAAACCTCCCATGCTGCACTGGGAGCTGTGGAATGTTGACCTGGAAGCCTCCTTAGTCAATCAATTTTTTTAGTACATGTTTGCAATACATTATAATTATATTTATCATGGAGAATTGGTACATGTACTAAACACATCTTAATTCTTTTTTTCATATCCTACCCAGCCCCTTCCTCCCTGCTCTCTCTACCTTTTGGTCCCCTTTCCATTTGCAAAAGCTCTGTTTTTATCATTTTCCCCTTTGATATTTTTAAAAAACTCCCACATTTTCTTTCTCCTCTCTCTCTCTCTTTAATTAGTGTGTGCATATTAATAATTATTATCTTTTTTGTTAAAGCCATTTTAATTACTTGAGAAGTAGGTGTTTATGTCATGCTCTATCACACCAAAATATTTCACAGTGTACCTCCTAAGAAAGATGTTACATAAATAGAAGGAGCACATGTGTGAAATGTTTTCTCAGTGATGTGTAAGTCACTGGCTGGAATGACTGAGACCCTGGTACTGCCATTTATGGGCAGAGAATTCAACAGCAGTATCATATTCGGAGGTAAAGAGGCAATACAGTTACCAAATGCAGGATCCTGACAATGCTACATAACCAGTAACTAAGATTCATATTTATATCTCTCCAGTTGTCCCAGTATTATCATACTCTTCCTGAGAGTATATTTGTTCTTTAATCCAAGGTCATATGTTTCACTGAATTGTTCTTTCATTTGAAATTGCTCCTTTTCATTATTTTTCTTAACATGGATATATTTAATGAATAGAATCCAGAAGTTCTGTCAAACTTTTCTCAATTTGAATTTTCAATTGTTTTCTCATGAATAAGAATCAGTTGGAGGTCATTTAGAAAGAAGAGAACATATGTGAAATTTTGTTTCTCTCAAGCAAATTGGGTGTCCATTTTCTCTATTCTTAAGGATAATGACTTCAACCACTTGGTTAAACTGGGGTTTATCAAAGCCCTAGACTTTGAAGGTACTTTTTATTCCTCTTTGAAATTAATAAGTAAACTGGGGGAAGATACTTTGAGACTGTGTAAATTTCCTATTCTCCAAAATACTATCATCTATATTTTTAGGAAACACTGATGCTTCTTGATTGCACCATTATAGTCTTGTGGTTGTAAATGGTGACTTTCTATTGTCATTCCTTCTATATTCTTGATATTGTAGAGAAAAGGGAGTTTACATTCTCAATCTATTTGTGTATTTTTTATATTGGCACAAACCCATGGATTCATTACATTAGTGTGTTACAATCCGTTTATGTTATTATTTATTTAAAACCAAAGTTATTAAGGAAAATATATGAATTTAAATTTAAATTAAATCAAAAAAATAAATAAAACTAACCAAGTGTGGTGCTTCAGGCCTGTTTTTCTCTCTACCTAAGAGGCTGAGGCAGGGAGAACCTGAGGTCAAGGCCAGCTGGGAATATAGTGAGAACTTCTCTCAAAAATAAATAAATTATAGATAAATAAATTTATAATAAATTTCTGACTGAACAACACAGAAAACAATGAAGAAATTAATAAAAGTACACTTTGAATTATATGTCTTTTGTTCAAAAATTAAAAAGTTGCAATAATATCTTTAATTTTTCTATTATGATATATTAAAACAGATCATATTTATAGAACTTTTATCATCTTGAAGAAGTTAGGATACTTTTATAATTCATAGATTAGTGGACTTTTGAGAGTAATTTCTTTCAATGGAGAAAGCTATTGTAAGAATTTATTAATCATTGTAAATTTTAGAAAGCATTAACTATTGTTCTACAGTCTTTAATGAATATTTTCTTTGACAAAAGCTATGTATTTCCATAGCATTTTCTTCTAAAATGTTTGTGGAGAAAAAGCAGGAGAAAGAAGAAGGCTTTGGAGAATTCTCAAAGCAACAAAGGACTTAATTAGAGAGGCTAAGTCACTAATTTATTCCAATATTCTAGCAAGAGGAGATGAAATCTAGGAAGATGTGCTAATCGCAGAGGTCAGGTATGACCTGGAGTTCAAACTTAACCTGACACCTGGGCTGCAACATTTACCCTTCTCCTGCTTAAAACAACTCACCTGCACGAAGGATAAGCCATTGTGAATAAATAATGATAGATTTTTCAAAATAAATATAAAATTACCTATTTCAAGGAATATCTATTTTCTTTGCATAAATCAAAGCATAAATTCTGAGACATTGTTTTAAATCATAGAAAACCATGATATTATTTATAAATTTACCTTGTAATCATTTCCATGGTTACAAAGAAAAAGTATATGTTTACTTTGTACTATAGAAACTATAAATAGATCGAATAGGTTAGGTCCAGTGGAATTTATTCATTAGTCTGATGAAAAAAGTCACAAGTACTGTGTTAACATAATCAAAACTACTCCATTTATTTCCTCCCTTGAAATTCTACTCATTTAAAAACAATCACTATGAAAGGTATAGAAAGCAGGTAAATTGACCCTTCCTTTGTGCTACTTTAGGCTTTTAACTTTAAAGAGCATCTACTATCATCTGCCATAAAGTATAGTATTTATTTTTTCTTTTACAAGGTTATTTTCTAAAGAACTCCAAATCCCAGTGTGAAGACCCATTTTGTTCAGTGTTTTCTGAATGGCACCCTACATATTTACAGCATGGAATAGGTATTCAGAAAATAAGTGTGTGCAATTGATTTACTTTGGATATTAAATTTTTACTCTTTCAAATGTTTTTATCCTACTGCAATGTGATGATTCTTCAATATCTTTTAGACTTTTCTTATATACATTTAAAGAAAACTCATTCCCTTTTTTATTCCTTATCAGTTTAGCTAATTCTACTATTTGCCCTTACACCTCTAACCTCCTTGTATTCAATATTACAGGAATATCTAAAATATACACAGTTTCGACAGGATTTCTGAACATAAATGTAAGATTCATGAACAACATTTTATGTGAAAGCCAAAATCCTTTCTGTTCCTCAAATTTCAGTCTGTGCATATTCTTTTCTCTGCTCATGTGACTGAAGGATAGGCAAATGAGGGTAGCTTGGTCATCTTTTCCAGAGGTCAACGTATGGCCTCTTCCCAGAGCTTTTCAGAGATGAAGTTCTCGTATTTGTGATATATTTCTCTGTGTTCCATGTCTTATTTTTAAATCTTCCTCCTTAGATCCATATTAATGAAGAAAGAAGAAAACTATATTTTCTCTGCTCCATTTGATATTGTTTTTACTCTTCTACCCTAATAGCCACTTTCACCCACAATTTCCTTGGCCATTTTCTCTGTCTCTGACTTCCTTTGGTGGTTTATGCACCTTGAGTCTTCTCCTCCTGGTTAGCCCTGGGTCAGCTGTTCCTATCTCTTCCCACATCCTGATCTCTGCTCATCAATTCAGTCTCATCAGACCTGTACCTCCAATGTAGGTGTCAAACTTTTGGAGAACAGTCAGCAGTTAGCATCTGCTACTGTGTCTGGACTTGAATGTGCCTTCTTCAACTACTCATGGTGGACATGTGAACCCCATTCTTCTTCCCACAGCCTGAGCCGCTGTGCCTAGCCTGTCCAATCCTGGCAGTCATAGTTATGGTTCTTATCTCACTCCAACTAAACAAAACCTCCTTCAGACTTCTTTTTACAATAGCTTCAATAAGCACAGAGCAGTGGAAGTCAACCTTGATGCTCTACAATCTCTATTCTGAAATTACATACATGCTCAGTGTTGTTACTGAATTATTTCCTTTTCTCCAGATTCCACCTTTATTCCCTCCTCTTTTGTAAAACTTGCCTTAACTCATTGACTGTAGTATGATAAATCTCATGGTCAGATAAGCAAGGTACAATAGTAAGAAGATGAGCTCCATGGGAGACCAGGTGACCTCCAGCAGTGCACTAAAGAAGACACTGGCTGCCTTGATTCTTAGGAGGTGAAAGTTACTGATTTGCCTTACTTGCTGCTTCTCCCACTTGGACCTTGTCCTTGGTTTTGAGAGGAGGAGATGAGTGCCTACCACACTAGAAGCTCACTAAACGTACTACATTCAGCAGGTGAGGAACAGGTGCCATAGCTTTCTTCACTACTGATGCTGTCAGAACAGGCAGCTTTCATGAACAGCTGACTGACTTCTGAGTGTGCTGAGAGGGGCCACTAAAGGTGTTGGCTAACTTGAACCTAAATATGACCATGGGAGGTCTCCAGGTTCTACTTATAGGGACTCAGCCAGATTTAAACCTCTATCCATGTTTCACATTTGCTCTGAAATACATTATTCTCCTGCCCCATTTCCTGCAAGGGCTCTGTGAAAAACAGCATCCCAGACTCTTTTGATCCTCTAAGAGTAGTCTTGCCAAGTTAGAGGTCAAGACTGCACACCCAAAGTCCTCAGGGCTTATGTTTATCACTAGGATAGAAAATCAGAAGAGGAGGAAAATGCAGCTTTATTGGCTGTTTAATTTATTTAATTGCCTAAGGATATTTACCTGTTAAACTTATAGTACAATGTGGTATGCAGCATTCAACATAAAAACAAAACATCTCGTATATACTAGAAAATATTACCTTGATCCTACCATGCACATAAACATCAATTTAATATTTGCTTAAATTTAATTTGGTCTTATAATAAATATGTAAGTTCTGTGGATCTGTTAGGGTTTGTACAAAAATATTGAATCATTGAATACACTCTTTTAGTGGGGGAGTTTTTTGAGACAGAGGCTCACTATGTAGTCCAGGGTAACCTTGAACTCACTAAGTTGCTCAGGCTGACCTAGAACTCAAGATCCTCCTATCTCAGATCCTGGAGGGCTTAGATTATAGGCATGTGCCACCATGCCCAGCTTAAGTCAACATTTTTCTTAGCCTTAACAATTTATCAATAAGGTTTTCTCGTGCCAATACATATTATTCTACCTTATGAATTTTTATAGCTGGTTGTAATCCATTCTATGGATTTACTATGGTTTACTTAACCAATCTCTGCTTGCAAGCATTCTAATTTTGATTGGAACCTAGGACGTTAGGTCCTTAGGATGGTGCAAAGGACAAAGGAAATCTGTGCTTACCTTTGCTGCTCAGGAAATAGGAAATGGCCCCTTGGAGTTAGTACCTTTGAAAGAATGTATTTGTGTGTGAGCAATTTCTACACTAACAGATAGATGGAGGAGGATGGGCCACCAGTTCATGACCATTTTCTTTTTCAGGAAATTTGTTTGACTGTACTCATTTTTTCAGCCCACCACTCCTTCACAAGCCCTTATTTGAAAAGTTGGAGGACATTGGATTTTGTCCTGGGACAATCAGAAATCTCTATTTGGTTTACTCTATAGCTGGTTTATGGTGGCCAAGGGTCCCAACTGCCTGAAAGTAGAGTAGCATAAATGACTAAGAGAAGAGAAGTGGGAGAAGGGAGGAGAGGGAGAGAGAGAGAACAAACAGCATGATGATCTAAATAAAACCTCAAAATCAAAGCAGAGTGACTTTTATCAGGTTTGCTTTGTTTTATTGGGGCATATGAGTACTTTTATAATGCCAATAGCTAATACTGAATTTGCCTTCATCCAACACCTGCTAAATATATGGCATACCACGAGGTATACCTGGTCCCTTTCTAAGATGTTACCATTGGGTGGAGAGAACAGAGAGAATTTTTGTCTACACCTTTTATATTTGAAGAACTAGTCCTGCACATGTCAAATGACTTCTACCTACAGCATTAATTTGCTAGATGATTAATTTTTCTTGAAAAAAATGTACTTGGTTTTCTTCATCATTGAAAAGGCAATATTTCTACACAACTGATCAGTAAGAACCATGTCTGATACCTAGCTTCTGTGACTTTTTTGGACTTGAAGGATTCCACAGTATGAATAAAAGATAGTAGAAGTGTTGAAATTGGTCAATCTCAAAGGCTCAAGGTACTGTGAATTAGTAATTGACAACTACAGCATAAGCGATAGACTTTTTAAGGGTAAACTTACAAAAAAATAAAGTTAATGCTTTTTCACATGAGATTATAGGTTATGCATCTCGAGACAAGCAGAGAAATCATACCAGTTTCTATATTAAATGCCCTTGTTCAATGCCTTTTCCGGTAAGTTTAGATGAAAATTTTTATTTACTTATAATTACATGGATTTAATTAATGCTGATTTAGCATTAATTGCATTATAATTCACTTAAATCATTGTTAATTATGGCTACCAAATATTCTGGAAATACCTACATAATATTAAAATCAAGAAACCAATCATAAGATTAATAAAATCATTTATCAATATTGAAAAAAATCTCCATGATTACTAAACAGGGCACTCACTTGTTGTAAATCTATTAGAAATAATTCATAATTAATATAATATTAAATAATTTTACCAATAATATTTCAAATTGGAATATGTTGGCATTTATGCTTTTTATGAATGAATCTACCAACTGATTTTTGTTCCTTCTATACTTAAATTGCTGACAATAATCATAACATGGAAGAACAGAACATAGACATATATCATATATGTCTAGACATATATCAGTAAGGTGATTATAATGAGCTGTTATTTATCTTATTATAATGGGATATATTGTGTTCACCTATTAAAATTTTGCCTTCTTACAAGGAAACATCCCTATATAATACCAAAATGTGTGTTATTAAATCATGACTACCAGATCAGCTAAGTTAGAAAGTCAACCTTAGATGTTTTGTGTTCTGGAGTTTATTTAGAGTTTTCTTTTGATTCTCATTCTCACATTTTCTCTCTTACCCTATTTCTCCCTTTATCCCTCTCTCATTTTCTGTCTCTCTCCTTACTGTGACTGATGGGTATTTCCAATTTCTTAAGTTGTATGAGATTTGAAGTGTTGGAAACATTTGTTTAGTCTAACTCTATCAGTAAAGAAATAGGGGAACTGAGGCTAAAACAGTGAAATGGCTATTCTAGTGTCACGTAACTCTTGACTAAATATAAAATAGAATTCATTTTATCTCAAATTCTATTCAGTGCCCTTTCAATATTCATTTTATTTAAGTTTCTAACAATTTTCTTTCACTGTAAAATGATGCATACAAATAAATACATGATTATTTCATTATCTTCATAAATATTTATTTGTTAATACCTGTGCAAAGTAAAGTTGATTCCTTTTTTATTATTTCTTCTTTAATCTTCAGGTCAATAGATTGTATATTTTAACATATGGGACACAGTTATGGTTTTAATTTTATTTATTCTTATATTAAATGTACAGATTAATGAGTTTCTCTGACATTTCCATATGTGTATATATTCTGCTTTCTTCCTATTCATCCTCTTGTCTCTACTCCCTTTTCTATTTTCAGGATGTCATTTTTCTTTTCTGATTTTAGTTACCACATATGGGAGAAAACAAAGTTTTTGTCTCTTTATACCTGGCTTATTTTGTTTAACATGATGATCTCCAGTTCCATCCTTTTCCTGCAAATTATATAATTTCATTCTTCTTTGTGGATAAATAATATTTCACTGTGTGTATAATCCATCTTCATTTATGTGTTAATGGGCCCCACCACTGACACTGATTCTATGTCCTGTCAATTATGAATAGTGCCACAAGTGAGCTTACAAAAGAGATATCTGCCTACCCATGTTTATAGTCATACTGATTTGACTGAGGTTAAGTTCTAACTCATTAAAGAATGAGAAAAGGGCTATGCATTCAGAATTATGCTGACACAGGATACCATGTTTACATTGGCCCCAGAGTGGGGCAACTGGGCATAAGGTCTAGATCTCCAACACCATGACAAGAAGGAGAGAGGGCAACTCTAATAAATATCCAAATTAACTTAGAGTTGATTTGTTGCCTAAAATTATTCAAATCTTGTTATGGAGTAAAATGAGATTCAAGATGCAAATTAAATATGGTTGTAGAAAAAAGTAAATAAGTTAGATATGTTATGGTCTTGAGCTTTGACAATCAAAATGTTCATTTTCATGCCTACTCTCCTTGTATGGCTGTACATTCCAATGATCTTCATGCATGTCTATTTTCTTACTAGATTACCTGCCTATAAGAGAGAATAGTTTAGGTATCTTTGTATTCCTAAAGCCGTTAGTGCCCTGGAAATGATGAGTAAAGGTTTCTGTGCTGGATTGATTGCAAAGGTGGTCCTAATGACTCCCCACCCTGCAGTTGTACTCCCTGCTGTGTGATTTTATAGTTCTTCCCATGAAGAAGTAGAGTCTCTTTTTACCTCTTTGAACCTAGACCGGTCTCTTCACCTGCTTTGCCCAACATAGAGAGTATAATGAAAACAACAGCTTTCTAATTCTGAGCCTTAGCCAGAAAAGGTCTTCATTTCTGCTCACTTCCTAGGACACCTGCACTGCTCTGCCATTGAAATCATCATTATTTCGGCAATAGTTTCCAAACTGATATAGTTTCCAAACTAACACAATTAATTGCTCAAAAGCAATTAAATAAATAAATAAATGACTTACATGATAGGAATGTGACAAAACACTCAGTTTATGTCCTCATGTTTTCTTGTTTTGCTCCCTAATGCCTCACAGGATTTTCCAAAGAGCAATGATTAAGAAATCAGTGTTATCTATACATCTGCCTGTTTCTAGAAATGTGACCTTTGCCACATCATTTGATCAAGATTTTGCTTTCTTTGAAGATAGGGAGGGGTGGAGGGGTTGAAGGGAAGGCAGGGGAATGGGGAAAAAATAAGAACGAAGATGGAATATGTAAAGGTACAAATTTCCAATGAAGAATGTCATTATATTGTATACCTAAAATGTACCAATAAAATTAATTTTTAAAAAATTTAAAAAGATTTTGCTTCTTTTATGGAACGGAGATAATGACCCTACCATGTCAGTCACCTAGGGTTACTGTATTGTACATAATATTTGGGCAAGTGTTTTGGAAGCTATTGTGTGCACCCCATATGCTGAATGGAAAAACACAGCTGCTAGCCTCTTTGGTGAAGGGTGAGAGTAGGCTGGGAGAATAAAGAAACAGGAGAAACGCAGGATGATTGATAGTCCAGGGGACTCCTAGGGTCAAATGGTGACTGCGAATCTGTACGTACACGCTTCACTGTCTGCTAGCATTATCAAGTTTAGTGATGGATTTCTTTCCTTGACAAATTGCCATTGCAGGTTATTTCCTAGATGATATTTCCACAAATGGAAAATCATTCTCTATTGCCTGAATGGCACTAAAGAAAGTTATTATTTCCCTTCTGATTCCATAGCACTTACATTCAGATTTACCAGAAAGAGGGTTAATAAAAATAGAATTTCAGCCAATAGCAATTGAAAAATGTTATTTCTCTGTTTGGCTATAATGTGTCACCTTATATGTTGCATCCTCTGATAAAACATAATTCACTACATCAAGAAGTACATCTGAAACTCATTTCTAGATTCTCTAAAACATGAGACCTGTCTAAGTAGACATTCTATTGGCTTTGAAATAGAAAAGGAAGTGGTAAAAGAAAGAGGATAAAAAATGAACATGTGTTTGAAGATGGCCCTTAAATATTCATGTGAAAAGAACTAGTAATGTAGTTATAATCACCTTGTCTATTGATTTATGATATGACTTATCTACAAAAATATTTAACTTCATTTACAGTGTATTTAAAGAAATTAGTGGGTTATGAATGGATGACCTTAAATTTCTTTAACTGGTATATAGCTGGATGCCTTAGCTCACTGATTACTAAAGCAGTTTAATAACAGTTATATCCTCTCCATGATATTTGATGCAAATAAAAATCTGTTCAAAACGAAGAGTTATGATTCTTAATCATTGCTTTAGAAATGCATACATTTGATGTGGAATTTTAAAAATTTTTAAATTACTATGAGAATTTCAATCTGTTAGAAAAGCCAAGAAGTATCAATAATAAGTCAAGAAGTACTAATGAAGTTTCCACAAAATATCACTTCTGTTGATCAAACAATGCCTGAAGCTGGATCTTTATGTAGAATCGACGAAGGCTGCAGACATTCATTCTTATTTGCATGCATGTATACAAAACATTTCAAACTAAATATTAAAAACAGTGCTAAGTATGCCTTTATTAAATATTCTACTTTATCATTATCATCATCATCACCATCACCCTATCTTTGTATTGATCATTCTATCCTTTCAGAGCTGGCACATAGAAAATAGTTAATAAAAGTTTGCTTAATTAATATTAATTTAAAAATAACATTATTAACTGCAAGTAACTCAAGTGCTGCATTATTTGCACTAGAGGCAATATTTAATAAAATTATCCCAATAAAACTGAAATATAGGTTAGTCCCAATTTACAGGTGAGAAATTTTAAGTCCAAAGAGTTTGAATCACTAGCTCAAAATCATGTAAGTGGTCAGGTCAAGCAGCTTGGTTTAAATCTCATCAAGAAGTGTACAAGATATTGTGATTAGGGAAAAATATTGTGACTTTTATTTAATTTTTATCAAAAATTAAGAAAAAAATTTTGTTAACATTTTAGCAAGCAGATAATAGCAGTGGTTGTTTATCACTATAAAAATATAGACATGCATCACTCCATTATAGATTTATAATGACATATGTCCTGGGAAATATGTCATTAGATGATTTTGTTGTTGTGTGAACATCACAGAGTGCACTTACACAAATGAAGGCAGCTACAACATCACTAGTTATGACTTATATCAAAAGTCATAACTTTTGTTCCTCCAAAGCCTTATGGACTCACTGGTAGGGCTTTTGAAAGAGACTGGGTCATGAGTATGTGATATGGGATTATGGGTGTATGATAATGGATTAGTTTACTGATTGGTTTAGCATGCTTCTGGGTTGGATGATGAACTTACTGAAGAGGGAAGACTCACCCTGGGTGTGAGTGGCACCAACCAATAGACTTGTAGCCTGGGTGGAATAAAAAAAGGAAGAAGCAGGGAGGCTCACTGCTTCTTGCTTGCCATGCCATGAACTATTTCTCCTTTACCATGACCTCTGCTGTGCTGCCCTGCCTTGGAGCAAGCCAACTATGGACTGAAATCTTTACAAACTGTGAACTAAAATAAACCTTTCCTCCTTTAACTTTTGGATGTCAGGTATTTTGTCCCAGCAAGGAAAAAATTAATGAAGACACTAGGTGATAAAAGCTAGGTGATAAAAGCTACACAGTCATAATGCAGCCCACACTGACTGAAATGATATTATACCTCATATGGCTTTATATACATATAGTGGAATTTTTCAAAAATTTTTACAGATGTAGGTAGAGTTAAAACATTTTTTAAATCCACTGCTATAATCCACAGCTTTATAAATTTTGGGCAATGATACATTACTGGTTACAAAAGTAAATTAAGAATATCTGGCCCTATATTTTATTTGAATTAGATATAATAGGTATGATAAATTTGTTTAATATACTTGCTGCCTCAGCATCCATTTTTAGACTTGACATAGTTGTTTAAAACTCAGTCACCTTTGGTCTACATAATACTTTCCTTTCCCTGTTGTTGTTTACAATACAGCCTGCTTGTTCCTCATTCCACTGATCCAAAACCCAACACACTTCACAGCTGCTGACCACACCAATGGAAACCCCTGTTTGGAGCATAAGGGATGGCACCTATGGGACATAATAAAAGTATAATATCATTCTCTCTCTTTCTCCTCTCCATTCTCTCCATTTCTCTCCTCTCTTCTTTTCCTCTCTCTGTCCCCCAGTATTTATTTCTCTCCTTCTCCATCTGTTTCTCCCAATTTTGCTTAGTATTTCCCCATCTCCACTCACAATAGAACTCTGCTATCTCCAGATTTCCTATTGGTTTCCCATCGGCAGCCCTTACCTCTCTGGACCTGAGAGTACTGTTTCTTCCGTATTATGCATTTTGATTTCATCTTTTCATTATATCTCACCTAAAACACACACACATCTAAATTTAAATTTTCCCTGGTCAGGACTCATCTAGAGAATGGCTATCTTGGCTGATGACCACTCTGAAAAGTAAATTTAAAAGAACCATAACAAACTAAAAGTACAATAGGATAGAAAGAATATAAAGAACTGGAGAGTTAAAAAATGTACCAGGATAGAACATTATCAATAGGACTCACATTTTTTTTAAATTTTATTTTATTAATACAGTTTAGGTATACAATATAATGACATCCATTGGAGATTTGCAACTTTACATAATCTCTCTTGGTTCTTATTTTTCCCCCTTCCTCTGCCTTCCCTTCAACCCCTCCATCTCTCCCTATTTACAAAGACTTTGTTTCCATTTTTTTCCTTTTCTCATATTAATTCCATTCCCTTCTTTCCTTTCCCCTACACGCCCCCCCCCCCATTTTCCCTTCCCCTTTGCCCTTTTTCTTCCTATTTCACATTATCTATTAGGACTCACATGTTTTAAGTATAGGTTTGAGAATCTTATAGGTATAGCTATATATGTACTATATTAAAATTTACTTTTTACCATGGATCACAATCTAAAAGGTTGTTCCAAACCACTACCTCCTGTTTCAATGAAATTTAAGTCTAGATACCCAACATATTTTATGTGGCCACCAAAAAGTTTTATTGAATTACATTGACTGTGGATGCACATTCCTCAGTAGCCACAAATCCTACCAGATTGTAGTTTCACCTGTTTCAATTTATATTCATACTTTACTGGCTTGGTTCCCCAAAACAGTTAAAGTTTTGATGCTCACATCTTTAGTCTCCCTCACCTATTCATTTCAGTTGTCTAAAGCATTTCAAAGAAACCATAGAACAAGTCCTCTGGCTAGGAACGTGAACAGAAAAAAATGAGACTCTGTTGTAAAGAAAGTCTTACCCCCAAGTAAACTGTTCTATACCAGAGCATGATATCACAAAGTCATCAAGTGAGAACAAGAGCTATAACATGATACAGATAAGAGTTCCTATTCCTGAGAACTTACTAAGTGGTTCCCAAGTTACAGTGGTTCAAATTAACATTTTTTAAAACTTTAAAATGGTGAAAAAGCATGTCCACACAACCTTTCCATTTTTCACTTTTAGAATGGTACTCAAGAGAGTATATGAGCCATTCAACACTTATTATAAAATACACTTTGTATTTTATCAAGTGAGTTTTTTCTAGTTGTAGGATACTATATGTTCTGAACACATTCAAGAGGGTTAGGCTAAGCTACGATGTTTCAAGTAGGTTAAGTATATTAAATGCGTTTTAACTTATGATATTTCAATTTATGTGGGTTTATTTGGATGCAACCCTGTCACAAGTTAAGGAGCTATACAATTGTTAACTCTGAAAATGATCCGATGACATGCACATCACTACTTATATTTTATGAATGAGGAAATTGAGTCATGAAGAAGTATGTTGTCTTGTTCAATGTTATAGAGCTACAACAAAACAAAAAATCAAGTCCAGATTTGTCCAATCCAAAACTCTATTACTCTCCCATCAATAATAGGTACATAGCTGGAAATTTTATTCTCAAAAACTGCAGGATATATATCTTAATTTCAAAGAAGATAGAATCTATTTCACTCTATCTATAGTTACTTCCTAAGTATTGATTCTCATTACCTTTCTCCAGGACAGTCAAACTAAATTCCTATTGGCTTCCTTCTAAGTGAGCTTCCTTCTTCTAATCCAACCTAAATACTGATAACTTCCTTATACTGCTTCCTAAAAACCTGTCATGGCTCCTTTCACTTATACCACTTCTAGTAAGTAGAATAATGGCCCTTAGAGTTTCAAATCACTACCTCCATCATCATCATCATCATCATTGCTGTATCTTTTATTTACCTTTATATCCTCTCAATGTCTGGCACATAGAGGGTGATGAATAAGAGATTTTACACCAGAACTGGTACTTCATTGTGTGTACTTTGTATATAATTGATACACAGTGCCCTTCACTGAATTGAAATGTAAGTTAATACAATGATTACATGAGGCAGTTTAGCATAATAAATAAATCACACACTTACGAGAACTGAGAATGCAAGGCATAAGCCATTCTTTGCACTGCAGATGGTATTTCCTAAAACTTAAGTGGCACTGCCTGAGTTAAAGCTTAGGTTATTTTATCCCTGAAGTGAAAAGCTTTTATTCTAAGCAGTAGTATTGCCTCTCTTAGAAGTAGCAATAATTCCCATAAAACTTACAAGTCTTAATTCTTAAAAGAGGATGCTAAAGCAATGTGATTTCCTCAAACAATGGCAAGCACTCAGTATACATAACTCTTTTTTAGACTTTAAGATCTTCTTCCTATTCGCATAACAGGTTTTTCTCATTAGCAACATGTGTTAGATTTCCAGGTCTGATCTCAGCGTGTTTAGGTAAGTGGCATTTAGGCAAAGGCCAAAGGTGCCAAAGCCTCCAAGTTCCCAGAAGTTCGTAATACGTAAATATCCAGAACCAGAAATGAGCAGATGGTGTGGGTAGACAGTCGATAAGGCAAAGGGGTGAGGGGAGGAAAAATATTTTAAGAAATTTCAAGGAGCCAAACAAAAGATACTTTCCTTTTCTAAAATGAGAAGCTGCCCCTTGGATGGGCTTGTCTGAGGAACACCTGTATGATGGGTGATCCCACATAGGGAAAGATGACACACAGGTTACCCTGATGGTGGATAGGACTAGAAACAAGAGCAGATTCAGATCCTATTTTTTTTTTAAGTAAAATATCACTTTCATTTTTAATTTCATAGGAACTCTAGAAGATGGAATTGGGTTATCTTGTTTAATCTCTGGTATCAATAGAGAAAAATAAAGGCCATGTGAATCTACATTTTTACTTTCCTGTCCTACCTTTTCCAGGGTGAACTGCAAATATACTAATGATGTAAGTGATGTTAAACATAAAGCTAATTAACCTCAGTTAAATGGAAATGGCAAAACATTCATTTTGGAATTCTGTGGCAAGGAAACACTCTTTAGAATGCCACTTCAGAAAAACAACAGGGTTTTGGAGCATTTTTATATACTGTTTCCTAGGCACGATTTTCAGTAGAAATACTAATGTCTTTGGGATTTGTGTGGTTGCCTGGAGGTGATTACACAGGCTACTAGGATAATCTGTTGGGGAGACAAAGCATATTTGGGAGATAAAATGAATGAAAGCAAAGGATTTCTTAGGAATTGTAGGTACGTTTTATACTTGGTTTACACTCTTTCCAGCTGTGAAAGGCTCAGCCTAGGTAGCCCAAAGCTAGTGCTGTCACTTTGTGATGTGCGAATTTAGCTGAACTCCAGCTGGTTGCTATCAAGGCTAATATAAGAGGCAGTATGGTGCCTTTACCTGGCTGAAGACTTTTCAGAAGTGTGAAATGTCACTACCTCTTGTTGAAAGCTTTCTTATTCCTCTAATTTCATCACTGTCTGGGTTGTATTGCACTGGGGAATTTCTTATTCCTGTCCTCCATGCAAGTCAGCTTTTAGTAAATTAACTGAGTGGGTGTTCAGCCTTGGAAGTGATTGGAGAACAGGGTTATGGGAGAGGGAAGGCATTTTTCTTCCACCCTCTCTTCTGTTCTCTCAGCTGCTGGAGGCCATCAAGGCCTTGAAACCTTGCTTATTAGCTGGGGGTTTTGAGATCTGCATCAGTGCTGGTGGGTGTTTTTATTTGATGTCTGCTGACTCACTTGTGTCTTGAGCAAATTCTGTGTCAGTTCTGCAGTGTGATTTTTCAGAATGAGGAAGAATTATATTTTTAAAGTTAAAAGTTGATATTTCCACAAGCTGAATTTAGCCTACTACCTAGCTCTAATGTTAGTGTTTAAATGTCAAGGAGGAGCAATTAATGAAACTGTTTCTCCACTCTTTATTTTCAAGTTTGCTTTCCTACCTCAGAAGTGATTTTTTTCATATAAAGTAATAGTGCCATCAAAAGATCTTTGAGTTTGTTATGGTCACATGTGTTGTAAACTTCAAATTATTACCTTTGCTTAGTTATTATTACCTCAGCATAATTTAAACCTTCATTGTTTAGAACAAAAAGAGAAATATAATTTGCCTTCTTTTTTGACTGTCTATTCTGTATCAAGCATTACAATAATGCAGATGAAGTTTTTTGATTTCATAGAGACTATAGTTACTCTATCTTTAGATTAACAAGTAACAAAGATATATATTGTTGTCTACTTAAAATGTAGAGAAGACTGTTTTAAGTCAACACCTTCAACACCAATCCAACCCCAATTCCTTCATGCTAAATATTTCCCACACCTTACTCTTTTGAACATTTATATTTGCATATTGTATTTACATGCTGGCAGATTTAAGAAAGTGGGGAAGGAATAGTTCTAAGAATAGTTTAGTTCAACCATAAATAATATGTTGTTGAAGTGAATGCAAGTTAAGCATAAAAAGCAGAGTAATAATCAAAAAGGAAACAAAACGACAGCCTGGAAATAATTTCCTGAAAGAATTATAACTGGCCATTTGAAGAAGTCTCTAAAGGTAGAATAATAGCTGAGTATTATTTAGTTTGATGTGGCCATAGGGAAATGGGGACAAGGGATAAATTTGCTGGTCTAGTCTATTCTATTCCTGCCCCTATAGGAATACGTATAGTAGAATGTAGAAACAACAGACTCATGGAGAGAGAAATCCCTTTCGCAGTAGCATCCAAAAAAAAAAAAGAAATACCTAGGAATCAATCTAATGAAGGAAGTAATAGATCTCTACATTGAAAACTACAGTACTGTGAAAAAGAAGATTGAAAAGGATATCAGAAAATGGGAAGATATCCTTTGTTCTTGGATAGGAAGAACCAATATAGTGAAAATGGCCATACTTCCAAAATTGTTATACAGATTCAATGCGATCCCAATCAAAATACCAACAGCATATCTCACAGCATTAGAAAAAACAATCTTAAAATTCATTTGGAGCCAGAAGAGACCTAGAGTAGCAAAGGTAATTCTGGGGAAAAAAGGCAAAGCAGGGCACAATCCCTAACTTTAAATTATACTACAAAGCTATGGTGATAAAAACAGTGATTAAAAACAGCACGGTACTGGCAAAAGAACATACCTAAAAGAATCCATATATAGATTGTGTTTAAAACTATAGGAAGATATGTAGATAGAGACTAGGCTGGAGCTCATCAGTGGGTTGGGAAGGAAGAGTCACTGAGATCAAAGGAGAGAAGTGTATGTTTCCAGAAGAAGCACATATAACTATGTACAGTACATAGTACTAGATAGTGTGATAAATGACTGTTACTGTTTTAGGTACTTATCATAACATGCTGTGCTTTTCATCCTTTAGAGCATAATCCTACTTATGTAAAAGAGTTTACTGTAAAACAGTGTGCTACTATGCCAGTGGTAGCCTCATGTATCTTGTGTTTAACTGTGTATTTGGATAATATCAAGGGGCCATCAGGGGGTATCAGAATCCCCAATCTGCAACTATACTGCAAAGCTACTGTGATAAAAACAGCATGGTACTGGCAAAGAAACAGACTTCAGGACCAGTGGAACAGATTAGAAGATGCAGAAACAACCCCAGATACACTCAGCCATCTCATCTT
>NW_004624751.1:25731004-25788896 GCF_000247695.1 Heterocephalus glaber
GCAGGGAATGGGGAAAAAACAAGAACCAAGATACATCATGTAAAGGTACAAGTTCCCAATGAGAAATGTAAATGTATCGTATACCTAAAATGTACCAATAAAAGAATTAAAAACATATTTAGACCTTTAATCCTTTTCAATTTTAGTTTAGTGCATTGAGAGATATAGGTCTAGTTTTAATCTTTGGCAAGTTGCAATCCAGTTTTTTCAGCACCATTTATTAAAGAGGCTACCTTTCCTCCAGTGAGAGTGTTTGGCTACTTTGTTGAAGATGAGGTGGCTGAGTGTGTCTGGAGTTGTTTCTGCATCTTCTAATCTGTTCCAGTGGTCCTCATGTCTGTTTCTTTGCCAGTACTATACTCTTTTTATTACAGTAGCTTTGTAGTACAGTTTCAAGTTGGGGGTTGTGATACCCCCTCAGAAAAGTATTGAAAATAGTAGTGATTGGAATCATAGTGAGAAAATACAAAATCTAGGAAGTCATCACCTGGCTATCACCTTATGTGGAAAAAGGCATATAATCTAAAATAGCAAATGAATATTAAAGAACTCATGTGAATAGAATCTGAGCCTTATTAACCAAACTGAAGAAGCATCTTTCAATCAAAAATATTAACTTTATAATATTTATTTATGACCAGTTGCTTTCATATTTACTTCATTTTAATTAACAAATATTCATTGAATTTCTTCTAAGTACCAGTAATTTTGCTAAGCATAAATCAGAAATGTATTCTAGAGTCAATTTCCACCAACATGGTAAAATCAGTGCCTAACTTACTCACTTTTGTTTTATTATACCTTACTCTCTGTCTCAAAAGCTTACATATTCCCTGTAACTAGAGTTATATACAATTATACAGAACTGAGATAGCTTGGAGCTTGCCAAGAATTGCAAAACAAATTATGCAAATAGGGTACAATCTTTAATATAAAATTTCTATGAATTTGTAGGAAAAGTGCCATTGTTCTGAAAGATATTATGAAGAAAGATAAGTCAATTCTCTCCAGCTTTTATTTTGAATGAGCTTTAGTTTTCATATATTGAAATTTGTTAGTGTTCTATTTATAATTACTGAATCTGATTAATGAGGAAGGTTAAAGTGCTGTGTTTTATGCTATGATTTTCTCCACGAAGTCTTAGTATTAAGTTTTCCTCCAGGGAAAAGAGAGACACAAGTCATTGAATCTATGTTAGGTGATAAAGTAGATGTCATGTATTTTAAGTTTCATTTTAAGATTACCATGAAAACCACGTTTGCTTTAGTGAGCAGGGCATGGCCAGAGAAATGGTTAAACTCAGACTGCTGCCTTTCCTTAGGGAGACCAGAAGGTGACTCATTCATTGGTGACTCTATTGAGGATGTTTATCATGTGCTTTCTTATTTATTTCCTCATCACTCTAGTGCCAGGAGATCAGCCTCAATTAAAGGAAAAGGGGGAAAAAAAGGAAACAATTCTTTGGGCAATTAATTTTGGCAATTGCTCCATAATATCTTTTTAAACCCTCTTGGAGTCTCGTAAGAGTGTCACTGTACTAAAGGCTCAGGGAAGTGTGTAGGAAGAAAACGAGCTCTGATGAACCCAACGTGTCCCACATTAATTTGACCATTTTAATGACACCTCAGACTATTACTAATATCTGGAACTTGTTCTGGGGATCACTATTTGCTGGCCTAGACTGGCTGCCCTGGGGAATTTTCATAAGAATAGCGTCAATAGAAAAATAAGTAGAACTCAGCACATGTATGTGTGCGTATGTATGAGACAGAGAGAGAGAGAGAGGGAGAGGGTCAGAGAGACAGATTAAAAGACAGACTCAGGGACCTGATGATATCACATTTAAATACATATTCCAATACTTCCTGATCTTGCAGTGTTTTGACCAATTATATTTGTATTTTGGTTAACTCTGAGATTGCCAGGAAAAATGGTGTGATACCATCATTAATATAACTAGAATAAAGACAAAGAAATTAAACATTGTTCAGACAAAAGAAACCAATCCTTAAATGACACATATAAAGAAAGCAAGCTTCTAAAAGTTGTTTCTGTGAACTTTCACTTTTTGAAACATATGGTACAGTTCTATTCATTCATAACATTGTCCTTAATTATGTATATTTAAATCATGACATTTCATTTTAAATGAACCCAGATATATGTTTCACTTTTTGTTAAATACATCTTTAAAAATCATTGAAATTGTTTTGCTTAACAAGTACTTTTAGGTATTTGTAAGCTGATACATTAATTAATACACTGGAATTCTTTTCTTTTTTAAGAAGTGAAATATAATTATCGTGAATTCAATGCTTATGCTAGTTTAGGAGGTCCATAGTATAGTATGACTATTTTATATACTTAATTCATAGACTCTATATTTCTGAATTACTTTAGAAGAGCAGAAACTGCCCATAGCTTTGTCGTCGAATTATGACGTATTTGTGAGATGTGTGTGTGTGTGTGTGTGCACGTGCGCTTGCATGTGTGGATGGGAGATAGAGAGTAGGAGAGGGTGAGAGAGCAAGAGAGTGAGAGAGAGAGGCAGAGAGAGAGAGAGAGAGAGAGAGAGAGAGAGGGAGAGAGACATTTGAGTAGTTAATTGAATAATATGAGTCTCTGTATCCAGGTATTCATGGGGGAACTGGTGAAGGAAGGAGTTAAGAACATCTCTCGAGTAAATAACAAATTTGATGCAGTTATCTCTCAATTAATATTAAATTGTATTGTTATTTTAAATGTTCATTAACATGAGCTCTCCAAATAGTTTTGACTAACAAATCTTTTATCAAACTATTCCAACAGAATCAGGTAGTTGCTCTGCTCATATTGATGATCCAGGTTTTAGACATGATTCTGATTTTGGATCTTGTAAAGAATACACACACACACGCCTGCGCGCGCGCGCGCACACACACACACACACGCACAAGACATCTGGTAACTAACAGCAATCCAATTCTCTACTTGTCAGGCCCCATTACCTTTTCTCCTAAGCAGCCCTATTTTGTAGGTCAGCTTTCAGCAGAGAAAAAGGGGAGCTCTCCAGGTATGTGACATGCTCAATCTAGGAAAGTAACATCCTGTTTAAAATATATTAAAAGACTTGGGTTTTTCTTTATTGCAGGCTGTAGAATGCTACACCTGATTACATCTTCTGTCTAAACTCCTGGTATTAAGAGGATCTCAGTGGCAAACCTGCCACCTCCTCAAAGATCATTCCCTAGATATTGGCAGAAACCGCCCTGGGTCCCAGTGCTCCTGAGTAACATCTTGTCCTTTAGGATTCATTCCAGCAACCGCTTCAGAATGTCATTGTGCACAAAGCACTGGAATATTGTGTATCACACATTAGAATTTCATAGCCCTGTGTGTTTTTTGTTTCCTTTTTCAATATTATTTTAGATTTACACTATTCTGTTTCTCGTTTCTACTTCTAGTTTTCCTAATGACATTGGTTTTTAATGTAAAGTTTACATTACCTTCCAAATAATTTCTTTAAAAAAAACCCATTTTTTGTGGAAATTGAGTAACTCAAAGATCTTTATATTTAAAGATCTTTATGCCACATCACAATAGTGGCTTCTAAATCTTCAACATATATAAGATGAAAAAATGGCCATTCTTGTATTGGATATGACACTGGTTACTCTACTCTCAATGTTCAGTTGAAAAAACAGCCATGGCTTTTTCCATGGTCCCTACTAATATATATGTAGTTTTAAAACAAACTGCTCACACAAAATCACAAACTTCATTGCCTTCAACATTATAATCTATTTTTATATATCAATCAGTTATTTGTATTCTGGGCTGTTAAGTGAGACAGTGTAGTTCTATTTCCTACATGGTATATTTGCATGTGTTCCAGAGGTTAAACTGACAGTGTTAGTCCTTTGCTTTGAGGCTGTGCCCATGAAATCAAGCTAGAGAGAGGAACAGGCGGAACTCTCTGGTGACAGCCTAAGACATATGAGATGTATGAGGAGTAGAGCTATGGACTTAAAGTGTATAATATAAAGTATGTAATTGTTGGCTTCAGGCATCACTGAAAATAAATTTCCCAAATGGCAATCAAAAGTCAGTATAATTGAAGAGTGGGAAAAATATTAGTGGACAATGGGCCATCCATGGTCATTGGTGTCTTATTCTTTTTCTGTGTACATGATTATATTGTATTTCTATAAAATGTTTTATTTGTTGGAATTACATTTGCTCCCTCTCTATGTTGGTAGAGAGTGGGTTGATATGAACTTATATCTAGGAAAATAACATAAAGTAAAAAATGGATGTGTCTCCATATATATTATATATAATGGCCCTTTCTATGGTTTAATAAAAGAAAAACAGCATTACTAATCTTTACTTGCTGATTTGCAGTTGGACTAAATAATACAATAGTTAAAACTTCAAAAATTATAACCAGCATAAACATTATTTGTGGCAAAGCAAAATGCAATTATCACACACAAAGGGTCCATGATCTTAATTTGTATCACATAATAATATCATTCACAAAATTTAAATTTCAAGTTCCATTTAAACAGGTTTTCTTAAACTTGTGCATAAAGATATTGATTTATAAGCTATACTTCTAAACAAGGTTTATACCGTGAAGTTCAGTTAAATGTCCTTAATCCTTAAGATTGCTTCTGACTCCCTTTTAGGAGTGAATAAAGGTGGTTGGTGGACTGAGGTCATGAACTCCCCAAGAAGCTTTAGAAGGACGTGAATGAGGATAAATTGCTTCCCTTTCCTTCTGGCTCCACATTACTCTTGCCTCAGCTTTTGAAATGAGATGCATATGGAAACAATTGCTCCTGGATCATTTCCTCTCCTCTCCAGGTGGGCTGAGTCCCCTCCACACTACTTTGTAAGCCATGCTGCTCAACTCCAAGGTCAGGGGTTAGTACAGCCAGCCCTGAATGGTCTGAGTCAGCCACCTGACCCTAACCCTTGCTTTTCAAAAAGGAACATATGCAGCATTTCTGAGCTTCATTAGTTGAATGCAGCACTTAATACAACACTTCATCTTTCTAAGAAATAAATAAGATGCATAATATTTGCTCAAGGTGAAACTGCTAGTTAAATAATAAAAGGGATGGATAAGAACCTAACTGCTTGTTCTCTGACCCTCCACAGATGCCTCATGGGTGGCCTTGCCACCCCTCATGATCATAGTCCTCCAAATTTAGAGGTGCGAGTCATGAAAGATTTCCATCTATTCCATTCCATCGGGGTCCTTTTTCAAAGAAGGTAAATCTAATCATTTATTTAAATTGAAAAGTTATTACACATTTAGCTCTTATACCAATGTGTCTTGGTTATGGTTTTTTGATGTAGCACAACATTTTATGGAGCAGGGAGTGATATTTCAAATGTGACATTATTTTAAAACATATGAAGAAAATAATAGGAACTGTAAACCCTTTTATCCCTACTTTGAATGCTTTCAAAACACATAAAACATTAGAGGTTATACTACTACACACTAGACTGAAGCAGCATTGTTTCTTCTTTAAATTTCAGTATAACTTAACATTCAAATTATTAAAAAATAGCTTCACAAAAATCAATAAAACTTGATATATTAAGAGCTTCCCAAATTAAATATGATAGATTTGGCTCATTGGCATTCTCATTGATTTGATTATGTATTTTTCTTATTTATAAAATTATTTTGGAAGAACAATGCAGTATCATTTTGCCCAATTTCCACATTCCACAATTTATAAGTCAAACTGCCAATATGCACAGAAATAAAAGATTTGTCTGAAAGTCACACCCAGAGTTACAAAGCAAACTAGAACTTAGGTTTGAAACAATGGTTTCATTTAAGATCCCATATTCAGTATTCATTAATCGTGTGTGTGTGTGTGTGTGCTTTGACACTGTAGAATTAATTCAGTAAGAAATCTGTTCTTGAAGTAGAAACACTAGTCTCTCTCTAATTAAATATATGAACTTCAAAAAATATCAAAATAGTTTGTTTTACAGAAAAAATGCAAAGATAGTCCAGGAGTTCCTATAAACCTCTAGTTTCCCCTATCAACATCTCATTTAATGTGATATATTTGTTTCAATTAATGAACTAGCATCAATACATTATTGTTAATGAAAGTCCATACTTTATTCATATTTCTTCAGTTTGTACCTAATTTCCTTTCTCTCTTTTAACATCTTATCTAGAATACTGTATGCCATGTCTCCTTTGGCTCCTCTTAACTGGCATTCCTTTCCTTGGATGAGGTAGATAGTTTTGAGTCACAGCCAAGTACTTTATACATTGTCCCTCAACTGAGACTTGAGGAACATTTCACTCCTGATTAGATTGGAATATGGAATTCAGGGCTGAAAATCACTAAAGTAAAGTGCCATTCCCATTATATTGAATAATGGTACATTATCCACAAGTCCTCACTGTTAATGTTACTCCTAATCATCTGGATGAGGTATATTTGTCAATTTTTTCACTCTAAAGATATTCTCTTCTCCTATTCCCATTCTGTTCCCTGAAAGAAAGTCACTATCTGCAACCCACACCTGGGAAGATAAATCTACCTCTCAGAAGGTAGGTCTACACAAATATTTGAAATTCTTCTTTATTGGAGATTTATTTGTTACTTTTCATTTATTTGTTGAATCATCATTTGTTTATATCATCATGGACTGAGATATTTATTTTATACCTTGTGTTATAATCCAATATTGCTTTCTTTATTTTATTTCTCAAGTTTTTCCAGCTTTGGCCATTGCGAACTCATCCAACTGTCTTGAGTGTCCCTTTGCTATATTCTATCATTGAGATTACTTATAATTTTGAGCACTTCCTTATTTTCTGGCATTACAACATGGTTGAGACTTGTCTAGTATACTCTGCTCAGTCATAGAATCATCAATTTCTCTAAGAAGCCAGAGTTCTTTTGTTGAAAAATGGCACTAGGACAAAGATCTCAGCATTAGATACAGCAGTGAACAAATATATGGTGAATGTTTACATTTAAAAAAAAATATTAGAATAAAAGACATTATCATTAATCCCCATCAGATGTGTTTTTATGAGGTGTGATAAAATACAGTGAATGCTGTTGCCTAGTGCCATCCAACAGAAAAGCGGGCTCATAAAAACATTACAGTGTATCCATGTTAACTGGATTTGGCACTACGTGACTTCTGGCTGTTTTCCAAAGTCAAAACGACTATAAAACATAAATGTTTTGAATTAATTCAGGATATGGAGGCAGCCATGACAGTACAACTAAAGACATTCATGAGAGAGGACTTCCACAACTGTTTCAGAAAATGGCAAGAGTGATGGGACAAGTGTGTTTGAAGTGAAGAGGAGTGTTTTGAGAAAGATTAATAGCAAAGTGTCTTTTACTGAAATAATTTTTAAAATTTAAACTTTTATCATACATTTTAATCAATGGATGTGGTTGCTTTAAGTCTTTTCACTTGGCAGAGAAGGGAAATATATGTGTACCTACTAAGTTGGGATGTACACATATGTTTAAGTATTTCCATATGTATCTACCTATATCTGTAGGAAAGTAAATATGAGTTCATAGCTAATAAGGTTCAGAACATGCTGCTCCCAAATATTACAATTGGATATTTGTGAAAACAGCAGAAGGAAGAAAGTCAATTCCATATTCCTTTCACTTCTTTCCTGAAGCAGTAAGTCACTGTCTTACCTTCTCCTGCCCTTCTCCCCTGAAACAGGTCTGTAGACCCTCAGTCCAGAGATAGCATATTTTTACTCAGAGGAAAGGAGTATTCTTGTTTCTGAAGAGGCAGAAAAGAATGTAAGCTAACAATCTTTAAGTTCCTCTCAGGTTATTGCCATTAGACCACATTTCCTTTGTCCAATCATACTTCTTTTTGACTACAGGCTTCTCCACCAAATTTATCAGCATAAAGCAATGCAGAGGCTTACTTGTTTCTTTGGGTCTTCATTTCTAAAGGCTCCCATGTCAAATAAAATGTATATTAAATTTTATACTTTTCTCTTGCAAATCGCTGTTTTGTTACAGGGGCCTCAGACATAAACCTAAAATGGAAAGAAAGGATATTTCTTTTGTCTTGCATACTGGTGCCTCCAATTCTAATCTGGGACCACAGGGATCATTCTAGCCTTCTTGTTTTACTGTAAACTTTTACTTCCACAAGACCCTTTGATCCTGCCATCCACCACGCATTTATGTAACTGAAATGCCATGCAATTCTAAAACTGTATGTACAATCCTTTCAGAACTGTCATTTCCTACTTCTATGGGGGGAAAAACCTGTATCAAATTGAGTATAGTGTTTAAGTACAATTCTATTCATCTCTGGTCTTGTAGTGTCCACCCATTTCCAAAGTTACTTAGGGCAGCACTGTGTAACTCAACACCTCCAGTGAGGTTATTTCATACAAATATCCTTCCCTCACAGACTGTATTTTTATTTCTGGAACTCCCTGGCTTTCCAAATGATTTTTTAAAATTTGCAAACATTAAGGTTAAATCTTTATACTATAAAGTTTAGAGAGTCTGGAAAAAGATGAAGTATCATTTATTCACTCTTACCATATCATGCAAAAGAGTTTCACCATTTAAAAAAGTCCTTTACAGTATTTCATTTCAACCCTCTGTCCCCTCCAAACCCCTCACAGCCACTAAACTATTCATATGGATTTCTTTCACTTGGTAATATGCATTTCAAGTACATCTGTATTTTTACTTGGCTTGATGCTTCATTCCTTTTTATTAATGAATAGTATTCCACTGTGTGGATCTCCAGTTTGTTTGTTCTTTTACATATCAAAGATGACCAGTGCCTTCCAGTCTTTAGTGAGTGTAAAGAAAGGTTTTATTAGTTAGCTTCCTGTTACTTTAATAAAATGCCTGAGATAACCAACTTAAAGAAAAAAAGGTTTATTTTGGTTCACAGTTTTGGAGGTTTAAGTCCATTGCCCTTGGGCCTGTGAAGAAGAGCCGCAGTACATTATGTTGGGAATATATGGGGAAAGAACCTGCTCACCTCATGGGGTCAGGAAATGAAAGAGAGAAAAAGGAAGACACCGATTTCCCACAACCCCCTCTGAGGTCCGCCTTCCCTACCTAACTCCCCTATAACAGGCCCCGTCTCTAAAACTCTCCATCACCTTCCACTTGTGCTGTGTTCTAGGGACCAAAGGTTAACACCTGGGCTTTTGAGCACTTCCCCAAACCATAGTGGAGGTTCTATAGACATTTGCATACAGATTATTGTATGAATGTCAGTTTTTATATTAGTTGTAAATGCACAGGAGCATGATTTATGGACTGTATAAAATTATATTTAGCTTTGTGAGAAATTGCCAAACTGTCTTCCAAAGTAGTTTTAACATTTTTCCTATTAATAAAATGTGAATTTCTGTTGTTCCATATCATCAACAACAGTTAATATTGTCAATTGTTTGAATTTTAGTCATTCTAATACATGTGTAGTAATATCTAAGTTTGTTAATGGCAAATGACGTTGAGAATATGTGTGCTTATCTGACACATATTATTTTTGGTGAGGTGTCTGTTCAGAACTTTTGCTCATTTTAAAGTTGAGTATATTTTTGTTTCCTTCTTATTGAATTTTGATTTGTTTGTACAAAGCTTTTTATCAGATATGTTTTGGAAAGTTTTTCTCTCAAATACAGCAATACATTAAAAGTTAATTTCTACATTAATGAAAAATCCTAAATTTTCTATAAGTAAATGAAAATAGACAGAGTTGAATGTTCAAGAAATAAGCAATTAGATTTGTGAAATTACGTATTTCCTTTCACTTGCAACTGCCTATGGCTCTTAAAATCATAAATGATATCACATCTTTCCTTTTGATTAATGTCTCAGAAGCAGAAGCCTTAGTTTGTGTAGCCATTTGTCTGTATATCTTGCTGACTGCATTTGTCTTACTGCATTAAGGTGGCAGTACTTCCTCCCATCCCTATGGATATTCAGACCACTAGTGGTATAGCACTATTCCTTAGCTGTGGTTTTATTTTCCATGGTTTCAATTATTCATGCTTAACTGTAGTCCAAAATGTTAAGTGGAAAATTCCAAAATAAGCAATTTGTAAGCTAAATAAATTTATTACAATGTATTATAATAATTATTTTTTAAATTATTGTTAATATCTTACTGTGTTAATTTGTAATTTAAAGTTTATTATTTGTATGCATAGGAAAAATATAGAACAACTGAGCCTCCATATCCATGGTTCTGTTGCAGATTCAACCAAATATGGGAACAAAATAAAGTATAAAAAAATTATATCTTCACTAAACATATAAGAAATTTTGTCATTATTACAACACAAATAATATCCAATAAATAATTATTCACATAGAATTTATATTCCATTAGGTATTATCAGTAATCTAGAGGTGATTTAAAGTATACAGGAGGTCGTGCATAGGTTACATGCAACTACTGCATCACTTTGTATAAGGACCTTGGTCATCAACGGATTTTGATATCTGAAGGAGCAGTGGCATCCTGGAGGGGCGTCCTATGCGAGGATCAAGGGCTGACTGCAATTTCATTCCCATTTGCTAGTATCCATATGAAAGTAACCCATTCTTCTCAACATAATATAATGGGGAAACGTGCTGGCTTGCTTTAGGGAAGGAGTTTTCTCCTTTATAACACAGAGGGAAACATGGAAAAAAAAACATTGCTTTTTCACTTCTCTTCTTGTTTTGGATGCTCTCATCTGAGACGAAGGTGAATCCTATAGCTTCCAGCCATCTTGCAACTAAGAAGTGACAAGTTTGAAGATAAATGTCAATATGCTGAGAATTGTGAAAGAGAAAAATGAAATGAAGTTGGGTTCTTGATAACTTTATTGACTCATGAAGCCAATTCTGGAAAATTTACTTCCAGATGCCTTGCTTTAGTGAAAATTAAATGTCTATTATCAAATCAGTGCTTTTCAGTTTTTACACATGTGACTATATATAAAACCATACTTGCTTGGCACATCAGAGTAAACAGGTCATCCCACAGAGAGACACATTACTCAGGGACTTTAATTGCCTTATGCGGCCTCTCTTGGCCACCATAAAGGAGCATAATATCAGCAACTTGCTACCTACAACCATTCATGGCACACTCACTAGCACACTGGGAAACTCCAGTTTCAGACATACTCTGTACCAAGCTATTGAATATATCTTAGCTAAGATATATTCTAAATGCCTATTTAAGCCCATAAAAGTATTTCTTCTCAGTAAGGCCAACTAACTGACTCAATGATGACTAACCGATCAAATGATGTCTGGTAAAAGTAGGCCCATGTTTGCAATACTCATGACCCAATTTGAGCAGAGTTTGAAAAGATCTGGGTCTTCTGAAATATATCCTGGTGAACTGAGATCAAAAAGAGATAACATATCTATCTCTGTACTCCTACCATAGTTTTAACTAAACCATTTTGGCATGTTATGATATGCCAATATATTTACAGGTCATAGTTTTACAGTAAAAAACCTTAAAGTGTACAGTTACTATTTGAACAGCTGGATCTAATTCACAGTATGGAAATTACACTCAACTGACTCAAGTGAAAAAATAACTAAAAATATTTCTAGTAACCAAAACCTCTGAAAATGCAAGAAAACCACAATGTACTTTTGTGATCATCTTCCCTAACTATGAAGGAGCACTGGGTTACTCCAGAGCAGAGTACAGTGTACTCTGTTGGTGAACTACGATGATAATGTGTGTATTTATGAAGGACGATTTTAAAAGACTTCCAAGATCTTATGTTCCAAATAAGGACTGCGATCCCTAAAGAGACAGTACTTCTAAGTGTTTCTCGTTCATAATTAAGTAAGTTTTCTGGCAGCAGATAATAAAATTTACAGGATTTATATTGACACCTGTTTGGGTATAAATTGTAGACTATCTCTGAATCACATTTTAACTCACAGATTTTTATTTATTGTCACAAAGGTTATGACAATAAGCATAAATTTCTTGGAAACTAAGTGCTTTCTTCGGGAAAAAAATGAGACAGACATTTCTTTCACCATAATAATTTCAACTTTTAAAATTTATATTATCTATCCCTATAAATGCATACACATTAGATATACATGTGTTTAGCATATATTTAGCATACATTTCTATTTATATATTTCATTTAAATTTAACATTTTATTAATATGTAATCACTTATTAATTTACTTCTTCAGTGAAATTATTCCACTTGGGGCAGTATCATATAAAACAGTCCATCATTTGTTAAGTCTTATGGTTTGGATATGACTGCTAAGCTTCACATAACTTTTTTGGCAAATATAGAACCATTAACAAATAACAATGCTTGCAAAGTATGAAACTACTTTAAACCCTCAATTGGAACTTTTCTTCATATCAGTGACTTGGGATGAGTTGAGCTATATTAAATTCTTAATGCATGGATAGGGTAAAGGCCCATGGGAACAGGTGAACCAGCACTTACAGCAGCAACAGTGATGTATTTTGAAGCCAGCAATGGTGATAAGATTGCCAGGGATGCAAAGCTGCATCTTTTGTGGCTTTTTGACCAGCTCCAGGTTTTGTGTGTATGTGTTAGTTAATTTCCAAAGCAGCTCTGAGGACCAGTTTTGTAGTGTGCTCTTGGTAGCCTTGAATTAGAGTTAACCATGGTCAGGGTCTCATAGACTTCCTGCAGAAGGCAACAGTTCAAGGAAGTAATCGCATGTGCAGTAATGGGATAATCTCAGCTAAGGAGTACAGAACCTTGGGATTACTCACTGGTCTTATTACGATTCAGAAAAAAAAAATTCAAATAACTTTCCAGATTTTTTCCCCTAGGAAATGGAGCATATTACAAACTCCAATGGGAAAATAGGAGATGAAAATAAATGATATTTAAAAACAATATGACAAATGTCATAGTTCAAAGCAGCGAAGTCCCCATCTAGTTAATAGTTGCTCAATTACTCATTGAAATAGACAACTCTCAGGGGACTTACTCTGGAAGAAATAAGTAAGTATTATTGTTTTACAGAAAGACCTGATTATAGTCATGATTTCTGCACCCAAGCACCCCATTTCCTGATCATGAAAATGTTAATCTTTCATACAAAATCTATCAGCTTTCAAATAAGTTTGAGTTTACCAAATCCTATCTTTCCAAAGAATATAAGGAGTTTGAAAAGAAACTATTAGTGAAATTTGACAAAATACAGGGTACAAAGAGTAGAATGTTTTAAGAGACTAATCAAACGCATTTAAAAGTAAGTTAATGTAAGAACAAGAATTAAAAAGTAGCCACTGGTTTGAATAATTAATTAAAAGACAAGTATTCACTTTAAGAGAAGGAAGCTGGACAACATAATTCAAAACGAAAAAGTAAAGTGAAACAGTAAATAGATACTTCTGTTTTGAGAATTTGGATGAGAAGATGAGGGAATTAGTGCCCTGTATTGATAAAGGATGTAAACAGGCAATCAGGAAATTTCTTTTTAGGGTAGAAAAGCCTTGATACACATACCCAAACACACACACACACACACACAGTGAAAATTGAGTAGGAAAGGGACAAGTTTAGGAGCAAAAGAGAACACTTGGTAGAGGAAGATTCTTAAGGAGATGAGAATGAGTGTAATCAAGGCCACAGATGGAAGCAATGGTTTTGGCATTGGCATGGAAAGGGGCTAACTAGTCTCTAGTCTGGAGGAAGAGATTGATGAGGATTAAAATGGAGGGATGAAAAGTAGATGCAAGTCACACTCAAAAGCTTAATTTTCCTCATAATAAAGGTATCCTGTGCAAAATGGAGAAATATGATTAAGAACTCCTTGGATAAAATTCTCTTCCTCTAAATTGACATACAAGTCCTTGTATATTCAATGAATTAGATTAGTGTGGGGCATGCAAGACAAAATGGCCTTCCCAGAGGACTGCGTACAGTATCTGGATGTCCAATCCCATCAGATTCAGGAAAATGACACGAGGACCTGGAATGTGGCCATTGCAGAGATCATTTACAAACTTGGCTAGTAGAC
The DNA here is from genome assembly GCF_000247695.1 of Heterocephalus glaber. Next base: position 25,745,044 of record NW_004624751.1, read on the forward strand.
CTCACCAGTTTCTTTTATCCTCTAAATCAAGGAACCATTAGTTCCACAATGGTCCACCCATTCATTGCTCACAGGGGCATCCACGATGCACAGCTGTAGTGTGCAGCAGCCTAGCATGGCATGCCCTCAGTATTTTTTAGAAGTATACTTCTGGCATTCCACAAACATTTTTCTGTAGTCAAGAAACATGCAGAGAATTTCCCTTCTACTTTGTACTTTTCATGCCCCTATTTCCTTTTTGCCTTTGACCTATGTTCTTTCATAGGAAAGTTGTAAACATATAATTTTCCTGTAAGCCTGTAAGTGGGTTCTGAATTATAGCCTTATCAATCCTCTTTTATATGTCTCAGGAAAAATAGAATTCAGTCTGAAAACATTGCCCTTGGATTCTTTAGTACAATTATAACCTTGAAGAAAGTAAGTTGCTTTTCCCTAAAAATGGTATCTGACTGTCAAGGATATCTTGTAGATATTTTATATGAAAAGGAATAAGAGGGTCACTTCAAACTTCATAAAGTATATCCCAATAGTCACTTAAATACAAGACTAGAAGATGACTGGGTTAGTAACACACTCAGACTGAGTGATAATAGATTTCCAAAGCTGAAAATAGAGAAAATATCAGGCTAGTACTATTAGTCAGGACCTTATAGGCAGAAAGAATAAGATAACCTTATCGATATTTCTGATTAAAATCATTTATAATAAAAATAATATAAAGATTTAATGTGCCTTTTATATTAAGGTAAAAGAAAATAAGTGGGATCTTCTCATTTCATGTGAAACATTTTTTAATTTGGATACCACAGAAATGGTTTGAAAAGTCTAAGCTATGTTGCTAGGGAGCACATAGCAGAGGTTGGGTGGGGGTTCAGCAGCTGGCATGAGGCAGAGTCCAGCAATGACTGTGGAAGAACTAGATCCCTCTTATGTAGAGGAGACAGGACATTCAATCTTACTGCTCTAGCTCTGCTACTGTTAAATCTCTTACTTTCTACAATATTTAAATAATACATAGTAGATCTGAAATTTTAAATTAAAACAAAATTGAGCTTCTGTTATTATTTCCAAAGGACCTTTATTTTTCAATTTGTCCATTTACTTAGCAAATGATTGCTTTTGTATTATAAGCATAGCTATTGTCTCTTTTTAGAAATTTTGTCCCATTTTTTGGTTATAACTCAAAGTCTTTGTCTAAAAATGTTATAATGAACTATTAGTCAAACAGAAAATGGAAACAGTATTTTTTATTTATCTGTAGAAAGCATCTTGCTTCCCCACTTGATATTTTTGGAAGTTTTATATTTTGTTTTCATTTTATAGTCTAATTTTAAACTTTCGTTGCAATTTTATTGTTAAATAATTAAACGTTATTTAAGATTCAATCGCCTTCTATGTTTCTCAACTTAGCCTCTAAACTTTTAGTTTCATAACTAAAATTTTATTTTTAAGTTTTTCATATGTATACCCATAATTTTATTGTCAAATTTCAGAATTGCTTATATCACTGTCATTTTTTTCATTATGGAAGCAGAATATGGTTAGGGCTATCCAGAGTTGCTGTTTATAATGATAGAAAGTGCTTCTTAGTTTACTGATAAAAGAAAAAAAACTTATTGGAAATAAGAAAACACAGAATAATATAGAATCTAGTTTCTAGGATGTGTTTTCTTACAACAGCGATGCAAGTGCCTTTAAAATTAAACTGGAGTAAAACCATAACTTTTTCATCATTCAGTGAAGGGCTGAATAAAGCAACCCTACTCCATCAAGAAGCAGTGTTTGACACACCAAGTACTTTGTATTCCCTTGTTGAGGACTGTGATTGTATAGAATTCTGTGGTATGCTGTTGCAGGCCAAGCCAAGGGTGTCCCAAGATGTTACACCAGTGTAGCTGTATATCAGGATGCTTTGAGGTAAACCCTTTTGTGATTTTTCTCAAGTACACAAGGTGTTAGGTGGTAAAAGGCTGAAATGAGTCTGTTCTAGATCTCAGACATTACACTTGAAGGAGAAAGCCTAAGAGTTCATTTGTCTGTTGATGTCTTCCAGATGTTGTGGCTTTGGTGTTTTGTTGACCGATGAGTTAATTACTGTTTTCATAAGATTCTTCACTCCCTTGACCACTAGCGTCATAACTACCTTTGAGTGTTGTAGAAAAAGAAATGAAAGCCAAAAATATCAGTGATAGCCCTCTTCTTAAAAGGAAAAAAAAATTATTGTGGAAAAAAAATGTTCACAAAGTGCACAAAATAAGACATACAGCTCAGTGAATTACTATAAAGCAAACACTCAGCCAACAAATTGACTGCCAGAACATCATTTTTGCTGTGTCCTCCTTCACTATCCCAATGTCCTCCTCCAAGCTAAATGATCTGCCTTTAGTGGTAAACTTTCCCTAGTTTTCTTCATTTAAATACCATCTACATAGGAATTCTCAAGTGCTACAGCTTCACTTAGTCTGCTTTTATGGAAAGAATTGCACAGTGTGTGTTTAGTTTCTGACTCCTTTTTCTTTTTATTAAATTCAAATAAATATGCTTTATTAAAGAAAAAAGGAATATTGTTAAGCACCAAAACTGTATATTATTACATTGCATGTACAATAAGAGATAGGTGATTGCAATATTTGGTGTACAAGTTCTTAACTCTGAAGTCACGGGTGTAAAAAACATGAAATACAAATTCTGACTCCTTTTTCTGATGGCTGTGACTACAGGATGTTTTCATGTTGATTGTAGCTACAGTTCATTTTCATTCCTACAGAACAGTCTATTGCATTCCAATTTATTATAGTACATCCACTATTGATGGTCTTGTAGGTCAATTTCAGTTTGGGACTACTAGGAATGATATTACTATAATTATCCTTGTATTTGCTATGAACATTTGAGTTCACAGAGTGAACATCTTATACACATGTGTTGATGTACTTAGGAGTGGGATGGCTGGGGCATGGAAAATGCATAACTTCAACTTGAGAATTTTCCTAAGTGGTTGTGCCAATTTACTCCCCCAGTAGCATTGTATTTAAGTTCCTTTTGGCTGCACATCCTCATCAACTCTTAGAATTGTCAGTTCTTTTAATTTTATTGATAGTGAAAGGATGCTCATTGTGAATGTAATTTGCACTAATTTTATATAATTATTAACCATTTGAGCACCCTTTTTAAGTACTTGTTCCTCTTTTGCCAATTTCCTTTCTAAGTTAATCTTTTTTTGTTGATTTTGTTTCCTATTATTCTAGCTACAAGCCATGTAGCAGTTTCGTGTATTGCAAATAACTTCTCAGTTTGTCACTTAATTTTTCACTGCATTAGCAGTAGCTTTTGAAAAAGCATTTCTCACTGATTACTCAGAATTGAAATGGTAATAGCTATAATTTTAACTTTCAAAGTCATTTTTAAAGTTACTGGACAGTAATAGAAAACTACATAGAAGAGTACTATATTAGACTTAATTAATCAAACCCAATTTCAAACTATTGGACTTTAAAATCAAACTTTTAAAAGAATATATTTCAGTTTATAATTTTATTAAAAATCTCTCAAGTAATAATACCACTTATTAATATCACTTGTAGTTGCTATGCATTTCCTTTAATCTACCCCAACACTCTATGAGCTATCACTGACTTTCAGATGAGGAATCAGAATCCAGAAAATATAAAGAAACTGCTGATGACGACAGTTTGTATAAGAAACAGAACCATTACTAAAACAGATATTTCAAAATATAAAATCTATGCTTATTTTACTATTATGTTTTGTTAAGAAGTACCTGCATTATGTCAAATGGCTTCGTGTTTTATGTCAAATGGAAACACTATAACCAAAAGCAGTGTGCAAGAAAAAATACTCAAGGGATACTCTGAAATCCACTGTGAAAAATAATCTAAAAATATATAAAATGCTGGAGAAAGTGCAAAGATATAACATGACCAACTCTCTTGGCACAGAATCCTGAGACGTCTAGATGTTATACCAATTAGAAAAGGCCAGAGATCAAAGAGCAATCTTGTAGACATTATTTTGAAAGTAACACAGAGAGACCCTGTTAGCCATTATCTTTGATAATTTATAAAATAAACTGCATAATTATAGAGCATATACAGGTATTGAAGTGCTTTATAAAGTACAAGAGTATCTGTGAATAAGATATGTGATGAGACAGATATAGTCTAACAAAACCTAATCCATGAAAGTCTGAGTTTTCTACAGATAAAATAAAGAGTGATGAATTACATTATAAAAAGACTTTATGGATAAAAATGATTCCATAGGATTCCTTCAAAAACCAAGCTCTTCTTATGCTTTTCGAAAATAATTCCATTTACAATATTTTTTCCACAAGATTTCTCAGGAATGTGCCTGCTGTACAATATATCACAATTGCCATATATACTTGAGGGAATTAAAGAACAAATGACTCAGAATAGTAAAGTCATGTACACACCCCAGTACATCCAAACATTTAGTTTATTTCAATTATGGCTCCGAATAATGATACTAGTTGGCCACGTGGTGCACACCTGTGATTTCAGCATCCTGAGAAGGTGAGGCAGGAGGATCTGAAGCTCCAGCCCAGCTTGGGGTACTCACAAAGACCCTGTCTCAAAATTTTAAAAAGGCTGGGGATGCAGCTTAGTGCAAAGGCTCTGGATTCAATCCCTAGTACTGCAAAAAAATTGTTGTAATAAAGATTTATAAACACAAGTGCATACTCAGCAATCTGAAATTTCAGTTTCAACTCATTGTAATGCAAAAATCCATGTCAGAGTTGGCTCATAAAATAAATGTGCCCACTTTTGTAAGGAATACATGTGTCAAGAGCATCAGCATAAGGACACAGTCTAAATTGAGTGAGTTAAGGCTGTATTTCAGAACTTTATTGCTTGGGAAGTCTGAATACATTAGAATGACTTCAAGGAAAAGGAAAGGATTCCTGTAATTCTTCAGAACTAAGAATGTGATGATTTATACTACCCTTTGCTATGAGCTGAGCTAGAACCAGATGCATCTATTAACATATTTATTAAATACTCACAGATGGCTCAAATTTACAAAGTGCATAGTGAGTAAATCAGTTAAGCACCTTCGTATTTGCCAGATGACAATAACTGTATACAGGATAATATATTGTAATAGTAATAATAATAGCAATAATCTACAGAAACTTTTTTTATTTAAGGAAATTAAATTCATTTTGTGGAAATGTAAAAATGTTGCTCATTCTTGAAGACGCCTTACTCTGGTGGCTCTTGCACACAGGCATTTCTGAAGCAGATTTGTTATACTGTTACAATTTACGGACCATCTTTTCCTGTAAGAACTTGCCGTTCTAGAAATGGATGGCCCTTTGCTGTACCAATCTCAGCTCAGATGCCATGTCTGCAGAGCAGTCATCTGTAATCCCACCTAAAGTGGTCTTTCCTTCCTATTGCCTCAGTAACAACCTATTACATCAGGATCTCATCTTGTACATAACACTCATCACTATGTGCAATTACATTTTTTATTTATTAAATAAAGTATTTGTTTCATGTTTTATCACCCTTCATCTGAATAGGAGCTTTACAAGGGAAAGAGCATTATATATATTTCTAAAAGTTCTAAGGTCCCAGCTTTCAGAAGAGATTCTAGCACACAGCAGACCTGCTCCATAAACACCTGCTGAGTAAAGGAATGAAGAAAGGAAGAGGCCGGGTTGGCTTTTTCACTGGCTAACCTGGCTTTAATATTTTATTATAGAATTACATACCCCTGGGATATAGCTGTGGCTAAATCGAATGATCTTCAAACAGTGTTGATCACTAGTATAATCTTTGACCCATTTGTCCATTTGAAACATAGTTCTTGGCTTTGTGATGGTTGCATTTTAGAGAGGAAAGAAATATCAGATAAGTATTACATAAGGAAAAGCTCAGAATACAAGAGGGGAGTATAAAAAGGTGGGAGAGCATGCAAGTGACTAAAGCAAATGAACAAAATACTCAAAGGAAGTGAATGAGGCTCAAGGGCATCTGATTATCCTATTTACAGTTTTTATTCTTCCAAGTTTTCTATGTGTTTGACAGTATTTCATAATAAAGTTTTAAAATATTTTTACAAAATTAAAATATGTATCGCTTCTTGGCCTTTTGGCTAAGATCAAGTGCAAAATTAAAATATGTAACCTGTAGGTTAAAACAAAATTTAAAATCTTTACTTCATAATACAAACATTATAATTATATAAACCATAAACAGAATTCAACACTCTTGATACATATTCATATATATTAACCAATATCTTTGCTATATCTGTATCTAATGCTACAACATTAATATCTTTCTAAGGAAACTAGAGTCATTTATAGCTAAATGGATGCATATTGAGCCCATACTCTTAAGTGAAATAAATAGGACACACATGTGTAAATACAGAATAGTATCTCTAGTGTGAGAAACTGAAAGTGTAAATAAGGATGAAAATGATTAAAATGAATAATTGATAATTTGAAATAGGAAAAGGTCCAAAGGTGGCAGGGTGGAGGGAGGGGAAAGGGAAAGGGAAGAAAGGAAAGGAAAAATTATGAGAAAGAAAAAAAATAATGGAAAGGAAATCTATGTAAATAGGGAAGGGTGGTGGGAGTGAAGGGCACACAGGTAATGGGGAAAAAAATAGGAACTAAGATACATCATGTTTAGGTACAAACACCCAATGATAAATGTAAATGTATTGTATACCTAAAATGTACCAATTAATATATGGATTTTTAAAAAAATCTTTCTAAGGAATATGTTTTTACTATGGACTATTTATTTTTATTTTTCACAAAATTACTAATAATCTTTAAAATTAAATTTTATTGCTGATAAGTTTTAAATTATTGTTACTTTCAAGTGAACAGTTCCTGGAGAGCACAGTGATATTTTTTAATTAGGAAAATATTCCCTTTGTTGTTGTTGAAGTACCTGGTAAACCAGAGCTGATTCTGCTGAAGAATATTTTAAATTCTAATTTGTTTATATGCAATCATATGAATATTTCTACCATAACATGTCTGTACATACCATCTTTTTGTTTCATTTTAAATAGCTTTCTTAATATTTTCCCTGAGACACGGCTCAACAAGTAAGTTTTATTCATTTATGAAATTTGAATGCTTATCTAAATTTAGATGTTCAAAATCATGGGTCTTAGAAATTACAATTAAAAATAGCTCTACAAAGAGCTTCTTCATGTATTTCAAAATTGAAATATTAATTTAAAAATAGCATTTTGTGATGAGGTATGAAGGAAACTTATGAAGTATTGGAATATTCCATCTCTTCATCAGTATTGCAGTAACATGGGTATTAATATATACATATATATATTCAACTAAAGATGATCATCAAATAACCAAAAACACATAAAAATGTACCCCTATGATCATTTTATACACCATATTATAGATATATTATGCTAAAAAATGTTAAATTTTGTATACAAATGAACCCTCATTATTGAATCTGTTTCGTTCTTTTCTTGGTTTTGAGAAAAGAAATGTCAGTATCTTCCAGGTTCAAATCACCGCAATTTTAAAAGCTTCAGAATTAAAAATTTTGGCATCTCTTGTTTAAATACTTTAATTCAAAATACTTAGCTGATTTTGAACAAATAACACCAACATTAAGAAGACTTTTAGACCCGAGTTCGTTCCCTGGTACAAAAAAAAAAAAAAAAAGAAAAAGAAGACTTTTAGTTTGCTGAAAGTTTCATTACCATTGTAAAAAGCTTAAATTGACTGAAATAGGTCTTCAAAGAGTAAAATATTTCAAACAATGCTGAAAAGGAAAGTGAGAAAGAATATATCACATTGCTAAAGCTTTTCCTGGTTAATTCCACATCCACTTTATCACATTTTATAGTTTTGTTTATATATAACTATATATATATAAAACATACATTTATAACAATATTGTAAAATTTGCTATCTATAGATTTGCTTTTATCTTGATTAGTAGACATTGATATTTTTGAATACAATTGTTACATGTACACCATGGTGGATACATTCTGCAATGTAAATTTCTTGAATCAGTAGGAATATTTAATCAAAATGCTGTGTTCAACCACACTTGTACTGTGTTCTTATCACCATAAAACAAATAGTTTTTGTTGAATTTTGAAAAGTGTTCACAATATCAAATGTTGAGCTTTCAATAGAATGAACTCCTAAAAGCTTTTACTGATTCCATAAAACATATTTAAAAATCTTATTTTTCGGAATTTACTTATTTTCTATCTGAAATATTTAATGACCTTCATGTCATCTGGCATCATTTTACTGTTTTTTTATAGTCTTTTGCCCATAAAGCCACTACATTAAGCACTATCACTTCAGATTTCAAATATGCTCCCCAAAAATCTTGCAGTGAACATAAACATCATTAATTATAATAATGAGCAATTTGCTCCAGATAAAAAGATATGTTTCATAGGTTGACATGTACAATACCTTCTGCAGCTGCTTCTGGAATACAGAAACTGTCTGTGGCTAAATCATAGTGAATAGTAAGCATTAACAATGTTTGCAAGTTACATTTCCATCATCAACTATCGTGAGAAATGACAATCCAGTATTTAATTTTTCATTAATCCTGCACTGTCATTTTTTATCTCACTTCTGCCAAAAGTAATTTATTGTAAAATAAAAAGGATTCTAAAACAATAAAAAATAGTGTTGATTTGTTATTTGCAACTGCTAAAGGATAAAAGAATTCTAGTAAGAACTTCCAGATCCCTCTCTGTTTCTCTATGCTGTGGTAGGACTGCTCATCCTCTATTTTGCTGCACATTTCAGTCTGCAGTAACAACATACTGTACCATAGAATGAGTATTTTAAATAACTGAAACACATTTTTTTTCACCATTCTGGAGTTTGGAAATGCAAGATTAAGGTACCAGCATCGTCAATTCCAGGTGTAGATTCTTCTTCTGGCTTACACCTTTTCACAGTCCTTGCATTGCTGGAGGTGGGGGAGGGGAGGATATTGGGATTTCCTCTTGTTACAAGGCTGCAGCCTTCTCCTACTTATGGCCTTATTTCACTTCTCTTCAAAAAAGGCCTAGTTCTCCAGATACAGTCACATTGGCTGTTAGGTCTTCAGTATATAAATTTGGGAGGGGACACAATTAAATCCATAGCATTCAGTCCCAGTCCCCCAAATATATGTCTTTATCACATGCAAAATACATTAATTCCATCCCAATTGCCCCAAGATTTAATTCATTTGAATCAACTTTAAGTTCAAAAATTCAAAGTCTCACCTAAATCAGATATAGGTGAGGCTAGAGGTGTGATTCATCTTGAGGTAAAATTCTCCTTTCACTTTGAACAGAAAATTATGTGCTCCCCAAATGCAATAGTAGGACAGGGATAGGATATATATTCCTATTCAAAAAAGAAGGAAAGAAGAAAGGAAGGAATGAAGGAAGTTAGGAAGGAAGGGAGGAAGGGAGGAAGGAAGGAAGGAAGGAAGGAAGGAAAGAAGGGAGAGAGGGCCAGAGGTAGAGATGAAGGGAGGACAGAGTGAAGGTTCCAAATAAGTCCCAATTAGATCTTAAGTTTCAAGACTAATTCCCTGGTAAATACACTGCCATTCAGGCTTACTGGGTGGCAGCCTCACCTCCGTTGCTTTACTAAGTGGTTCACTCCTCCAGCTCTCAGCAAGGACCCTGTCCTATGGTTTTTTTTAATGCACAACTGATTCAAATATTAATCTCATCCAGAAACAGCCTCACAGACACATCCAGAATAATGTTTGGCCAGATGTGTAGGCATCCTGTGGCCAAGCTGATAGAGTAACCCATTATCTGCATGTATTGAGCGTATATCTAACCTGTAATTCCCTTTGACTCCAAAACTAAATAACCTGCCAGCTTCAGGAATCCACCAGTCTTACTGTGGTTCAAGTAATCCAGAAACCTAAAAGATAAAAGCTGGTATTTAATCATCAGTCCCTCCTATGTTCTCTTGCTATGGGATTTTACACATAGTGTTCTTTCCGCCTGCAAACACTTTTCTTGCATCTTATTATTTTAAAATCATGCACATCAAATAACAAGTACATATAACAAATTAAAAGTACAAGAAAAGACTACCACATTATGGAATACATGATGTGTCATTTTGAGGATTCGGTGATTCTTAAAGATTTTGAGACATCACTGACAGGCTTTAATAATGTGAGTGATGTAATCAGACAGGACATCTTAGAGTTTAATCTAGTATTGTGAAGAGTGGATTGGCTAGGGTAAAAGCTAACAGGAAGCCCAATGGCCCAAATAGAATACATTAGCCTCTATGGGTGTGATACAAGTGGAAAGAGAGAGAAACAATGTGTTTGAAAGTTATTGAGAACGTGCACTTGACAAGGCTTGTTGGATCCCAAGGAAGTATGGGCTGTGCGTGTACAGATAAATTTGGAAAGAGAACAAAGTGTCAGCTAAGAAAACTATGAAGAAGCAGACAGGGGAAGCTGAAAACTAGAAGAGTGCATATTCTGGAGCATAGAGCATGTGAGGATTTCAAGAAGATGGGCGGGTTTGGATGGGAGGAAAACTGCTAAAGTGTAAGTAGACAATAGAAAATGATATGAAAAGTCATCCATCATTTTAACAAGAGAATTTTTGATAAACTGGTGAGGAAAATATCACATTTGTAGGGTATTAAGTATGGGAAGGGAGAAAAAAATTACAAATTGCAAATAGAGAAAACTTTTTGGACAAGTTTGGTTGTGAGGTTTGGAGGCAAAAGTGTAGTAACTGGACAAAGAGGTGGGGACATGAGTATTATTTTGAATTGAAATATAGCTATATAAATGTGACGTTTTCCCATAACCTTCCTCTTAATTATGTGTGGTGATTACAGCTTAGAAAAGAGAATGTACACTGCTAGTAAGAAGTCCTCTTAAAGTTCTTTATTTAAATGGTATTTGTAGAGGATGTACGATTCAGAGGATTTTAAGCTGAAAGAGAAACAGTGCACAAATTTCTTAACTTTTAAAAGTGGAAAGATGAACATCAAATGTAACTTCAAAAGTAACTTTTGGTATCTTCCCCAAAGAGTTAAAGACATATTCCAGTGAAACATGCATACCCATGCCTTTGGCAGCACAATTCATAATAGCTCAAACTTGGAAGCAGTGTCTATATCCATCAACAGATGAATGGATAAAGAAAGTGTGGTATTTATACACAATGGAGTATTACTCCATCAGAAAGAAGGACACGCTTAAGTCTTTTGTAGGAAAATGGATGCACCTTGATAGCATAAGTTAAGTGAAATTAATCAGACATGCATACCTAAATATCACATGGTTTCTCTTATATGAGAAACCCAAAACATAAATAAAAAGCAAACTTAAAAATAGATAATAGACAATAGGGAGATTGACCTTTTGGAAATAAACAGGGAACCAAGAGATAGAGGGAGGGAGAGAGACAGGAGTGGAAGAGAATGAAAAAGGAATTGATATGCATGTATCAACTCTCCACAGGGAGTGTAAACATTATGTCTTACAAACATGTACTAATAAAAAATAAAAACTGAAAACAAAGTGCCTTTAAGCTGAGGCAGAATGGTCACAAGCCTGGCTGGGGCAATTTAACAAGACCCTGTACCCAGTACTAAAAAAATTTTTTTAAATAAAGTAATTTTTAAAACTGAGCAGCTGCACTTGGTGGCACATGGATGTAATCCAGAATTCAGGAGGCTGAGCCAGGAGGATGGCCAAGAGTTTGAGGCCAGCCTGAACTACATAGTGAGACTGTTTCTAAAACAAACAAACAAACAAACAATGAAAAAAGAACCCTGACTGAGGATAAGGCTTTGGAAATGTGAGTTACAGGACTAGATTTCCCCTAACCTCACAAGGAGATAAATGGCTCACAAGAACTTGGCCACCTTGTCCATCAGGGAGTCGGTAAAAGACCCAGGTTCTTAGTGTTCTAGTGTTTTTCCCATTTTATGCCCAGTTTATTCACTGGGTCGGACACTGTTTTATTGTTTATTGATCTATTTTTGTACTTAGGGCTTGAGTTGGAGAATGTTGCAATATGTCACTCTGTATAAATGTAGAGCATATCATATATGTGGTATGTCATAAATATAGTTTAAATTGTATAATGGTTCTCAATGGGGTAAACCAGAGCAGCTATATCAAATCTCATTAATTAAACTCAATCACATTTATGAAGAGAGATTCTATGTTGTTTTGTTATAAAAATCCATTTTAACCATTGAAATAATTCTTTCCTTTTCAGTGAAAATCACCTCGTAGGCAAGAAAAACTGTTCTAAGTTACTATTTAAAAGAAATAAGAGTTTATATCAGATCCAGGTATATTTTAAAGTGAAGTATCCTTTTTATTATAGAATACATGGAGGTCAATAAATAATGTTTCTAGGGCAGAAACAGTAACAAATCGCTTCTTATAAGATACTGCTCATTTTATAATGAAGAACATTTTTTATACGGACACGAACCATTTGTTGACATAGACTCTATAGGATTATATGTTCTTTAGGCAAATGAATGTAGTCTTTCATAAAAACGTTAGACATTTTTCAATAGGCCAGTTAAATATTTTAAGACTTCATATTTCACTCACACAAATTTAGTGAAATTTGTGGACAGTTGATGTTTGTATCCAGGTGATAAGTATCTCAAATTTTTACTAGAAATCTAATAATAAAAGATCATAAAACAATTATGTAATATTGCTATATGGGATATTTTAGGCTTTTTCTCAGTATTCACCTATCGGAATATTTAAATTTTTTCCCAAGCACACATTAAAGTATTCTTTAACAATAAGTCAACAGGAAATTTCTTTCCCAGTTGTAATAAACACTAGAAAATTTTTGTAGAAAATGGATTCTTCAGTTTTCCTTTTTACTACTACAAGAAATGCACTACAAAGATGAGAACTCTAGCATTTGTGTTAGCTAATAAGGAGAAAGCACCATCTACTAATTGGAAGTAGTTTTCATTAGATTTTTCAATGATTTCTGATATCTTATCCCTAATAATGAAATAAATCTAAAAAAGAGATACTCAGTTAATTACCTTATTCTAAAGTGGATTTACTTTTAATCTTCCATATTTTTCTTTTAAAAGAAAATGCTCTAAAGCATCTTAGCTTTATAATTAATGTGTGTGTATAGACATGCCTTTTATCTCCCTAAACCTTAGTCTCTTAAAAACCTCATACTGAAGGTTGTTTTTAATGTTAAGGACAATGCATGCTCTTAGATGACTCTTTCTATAGACAGTCTCCCACTACACCCTTATTTCTATCACCCCTGCACATAAATCCAAATAGTTCATTCAGAAATCTGAATCTGTGTTAGAGCATTCAGTTGAAGTGAATCACATCTCATGAAGACATCCGCAGGTGCCTTTCCATTCAGGTGACAAGGAAGAGTCAGTTCTTAGAGGGGGAAGCAGTTTAATGCATCAGAATCTATCTGAAGATACTTGCAGCACATTTACTGAAAATGAGCCCCTTCATGTTTAACATGGAAATGCTTTCGTTTAATTTAATTATTAAATTGCTTATTTTCAAAATACAGAGGAAAATGTGGAAGCAGAAGGACTAGAATTCTTCATTGTAAGCAAGTTGTTTTGATTGTCTGTAATCATTATACAAATTGCAATTTTATCCAAAGAGTTGAGAGGGAAGATATGACACTCATAGGACAATTATTGCTGAGCTGAGAGATTGCAATGTATGTCAGCCATGAGTAAAGCACTTAACATTGGAGTGACTGGTCTTAATGCCACTTCTGGGTTTTATTAGCTCTGTGACCTTGAAAAACATTTATAAGCTTTTTAAATTTCAGGTTTCTCATCTTTACCTTAAGTATTAACAATCACTACTTCACAGGGCTGTTACAAGGATTACATCAGATAATGCATAGAAATCTGAGCATGTAGCAAGAGGGGTGCCATTTAGTTAGCACTATGTACCTATTTTACAGAACCAAGAAGTAATTAGAAAACAAATATTTGAACTTACAGTAATACTTGATTTGGCATATATGGCCAAGTGGATTTGAAAGAACAGTCTCAACTTGAAAGTTCTGTTTAACATTTACAAGAATTAGCAATATGCTTCTAACAATTACCTTTTAAATTTTCATTACAAGTCTTTACAAAGCACAAATGCTATGCATGCACATTTGTTAGCTGTATATAGAAATCAAGGAAAAACATGATAAATTGCATGTGTAGAATGTGTGTTCATTTTCTACTGCTGCATGGCACATTATCACAGACTTAAAAGTTTAAGCAGAACCATTTTATTAGCTTACCATTATATTTACAATGATCAAGCTGGGTAATAAACACCCATTTATCACCTCCTGGTTCTCTAGGTTAGACCCAGCTCTCTGATAAGGGTCTGCTTTTTGCTTTAATAACACAATACCTAAGATCAGGTAATTTATAGAGAACAGAGATTCTTTGTTCACAGTTGTAGCACCTGGAAAGCCTAAGATCAAGGACTCCTTCTCTGGCTGTGTTATTCCATGGTAGAAAGTGGAAAGGCAAGAAAGCAAAGGTATAGGTACAAGAAAGATGAAGGGGACTGAACTCATCCTCTTATCAGAAAGCCACTCTCAGGACTACTAACCCACTCCCATAATAATGGCATTAATCCACTTTGAGGTCAGAGTTTGTAAGACCTCATCACCTCTTAAAAGTGCCACTTCTCAGCACTGCTGTGTTAGGGATTAATTTCAACACGTAAACTTTAGATGACATTGAAACCATAGCAGTGTCTCCCACAGCCAGAGTCAGGTTGTCAGAGGGCTGGGTACTTATCTGGAAGCTCTGAAGAAGAATCCACTTTGAACTTCTTTCAGATTGCTAGCAGAATTTAGTTTATTACCATTGTAGGACTAATCTCTTTTATAAGTTCTAAGTCAGGTGTTACTTTTGGCAACTAAGAGCCATTTCCAGTCCTTTCACGTGCTCCTATCCATCTTCAAAACCAACAATGGTGCACAGACTCCCCTTCATGCCTCACATCTCCCTTACTCTCTTCAGGAAAAACTCTGCCCTATAGGGCTTGGTAATTAGGTTAGATCCACCAGGATAATATCCCTTTTGATTATTTCAAAGTCGACGAGCCAGTAACCTAAATTACATCTACAACATTTCCTTTCCCCTTTAACCACATGTGTAACATCAGGGGCAAAGGATATAAAGCTATTTTTAAAAAGAACAAAGAAACAGAAATGGGCCTGGGAGCTGAGGCATAAGAGAGATGAGGAGTTTTACCCAGTTGGAGACTATAAGCCTCATGAAGACACCAACCCTAAGAAGACCCAACAGAGGGTCTTGGGTGACACCTGTTTTATCTATCTTTTTCTACAGACCACTAAATGCTCTGACACAAAATATATTTCACAGCCAAATCTATCAGTTGTGTAAAGAAAATTCAGAGCTCCATAATAGCAGGTGGCTGTTCCTAAATATTTCACATGTTCACTATTGAGTCATGATTTCATCAGGCTGGAAAGCTACAGACATAAATAAGTGTTTAATAAAATTGGAGAAGGATGTGGCTGGAAACACAGAATTGAGAAGTATACTGTGCATTGAGGAAAATAAACCTTAAGATGTTTCTTTTAAGATATTGTAAAAACACTGTAGCTCTTGAGTGTGATTTTTATTGCAGTGTAAGGGGATGGCTCTTTAAAGCTGTCACAAAGAACTCCTTGGAAATAACCGATTAGGACATGACTAACACATACCACTAAAACCTCAGAAAAATATGTCAAAAGTGAGGCCCTGAAAAATTTCATCCACCTATCATTCATTTGTCCCTAGTTAGGGGCCGAGGAGGGGGGAAAACAGGGAATTTAAATAAACTTTGTTAATGAAGGATAATTTCAACTGAGAAAGTACATAGATAATGTGTCCAACTTCGTAAATTATTACAAGATGAACACACCTATGCAGCCAATTGCCAAATCAAGGCCATTGCTTGCATCACAGAATGATCCCTCCCCACCACTTTTGCCCACTTACAGTCCCCATCTCTGCCCGGGCTAACTCTTGTTGACTTCAAATACCCTTGATTAGTTTTGCATTGTTTTCAAAGCGGTATAGGTAGATTTATAAAATACATATTTATTTGTGCCTACCTTTTAAATTTTAATATCTTGTGATCAAGTGTAGATGTAATTTATTTTTATTGCTCCTTGGTATTCATTTGGCTGAATTCCCATAATTTACTGTCCTTTCTATATGATTTACTTGGGTTCTTTGCAGAGTTTGGCTACTAAGAGTAGTGCTACTACAAATATCACACAAATCCATGTAGACCCCTGCTCCCTTACATACACCATTATGTTTGTTATATTTGTATGTTTTATGGTTTAGATCTGAAATGTCCCCCAAAATTCTCATGTGTGTAGAAGGTGATTCAATCACAGGGGCTCTACACTTATAAGTGAATTAATCGCCTCATGAGTTCATAGCTGTGTGTGGCATTAGGAGGTGGCGTCAGAAGAGGTGGGTCTCTCAGGGAATGACCAGTACATCATTCTCCCAGCCTTCTCTTTTCCTCTCCGCTTCCTGGATGCCATGACATGAGCAGCTTTCCTCTGCCTTCCTGACTTGCAGTGAGCCGACTATGGGTTGAATTCTCTAAAAACCATGAACCAAAATAAACTTTTACTCCTTTAAATTGTGAGGATCAAGTATTTTGCCCTAATGACAAGTGATAAAACAGAAAGGAATTGTTGACTCATAGTGAATGCCCATGTTCTACTTTAGTAGGTAATGTCAAACTGTTTTCCAAAGTGGCTGCCCCAGTACACACCCTAACAGCAATATGTGAAGCTGTTCAACACTTGATGTTATCAGTCTTCCTAATATTAGCAACTCTCTTATGTATAGTGGTATCTCCTTGTGGTTTTCTTTTGCATTTCCCTGATAACAAATACGATTATGTATCTTTAATATTCTTATTGGCTATTTGAATGTGCTTATTATAAATTATTTATTTACCTATTTTATATTGATTTTTTGTCTTTTTAACATTAATTTGTGAGATTTCTTTATATATTTTAGATTTGAGCCATTTGTTGATTATTGGTGATGTAAGAATCATTATCTCTTATTGTTTGGCTTGCTTATTCATTAACAAGTATTTTAAATTTTAATTTATCTTTTTTCTTTTATCTACTTAGTGTTGCTTGTGAATTGATTATGACATACCAGGAGTTCCATTTCCACTTAGGCACTAAAAAGTTATAAGATAGTATTGATTCCATTCCAACACAAAGAAAAAGCTAAATAATTAAAAAATGATAAATTTTCTTGAACCCACTTGAGATGTGAGGTTGCAAGACTACTGAATAAACTTCATGGCAGAGTGACAAACCTCTCTGAGGAAAATGGGAGACGCTTGGAGATGAGAAAGAGTCTGGGGGTAGGGGTGAGGGAAAGTAGAGAGGGATAACAGGATTGAAAAAATTCAAGATGTTATACTCATGTAACAATTCATCAAAATGAACACCACTATTATGTGCTACAAATATGCCCATAAAAAAATGCATATTTGTATTTCATGTATCCAAACTGTTTAATGTAACATCCTGATTGTGCTATTACAAATCATTACCACTGAAGGAAATTGGATAAAGAACATACACAATTTCACCATATTATTTCTTACAATTTCATGTGAATCCACAAATATTTCTGTCTTATTTTTTCCAAGTGCATGTGAACCACAATTATCTCCAAATAAAAACTTTAATTACAGAAAAGTGTATAGGAAGAGAGGAAGACATTATTTAGCAATAGCTTAATTTAAAAAACAAATTTTAAGTGATATTTTGCACTATGTGATGAAACAGTATTGTGTTACTAAAAACATTAAAGAAATAAAACCTGTGTAATTTTAGGCTTTATTCAATGACTAGATTACAGAAGTTAGTGGTTTCTATTTTGAGCCGACTATTTTAAGTGATGTGGTTCTACTTCACATCACTGTACTTTAAGAGAATTTAAAGAAAATTCAAAGCCTATGATGAAGAAGTTCTAGAAACTACACCATACATGCAGTGTTTGCCCTCAAGAAGGAGTCAGTGGACACAGTACTGCATTCTCCAAATTATCAGAAGAATTTCCATATGGAAGAATTAGACTCTCTTGGTAAGAGCCTAAGGAATAAAAATAGGACTGACTGGCCTAAGAAGAGTGATTTCAATTTGATACAAGAAACTACTGCCTTTAACTACAGTGAGTTGGAATCCTCCCCACATGAAGAAGGTCTTATTATAGCACTAGTTATGTGACTATGAATAGGCAGACACTGGCTGGGAATTTGCAAACAGCACTGTGGGTGTGAAGCATGCCTTTGACATCTCAAGCACATTGGCTTTACCCAGGGCAGAATATCACCAGACTTATTTCAGGATGTTCTTTAGTGAGTTAGTCATCTTGGAAAAGTATCCAGTGTTTCAGCCTGAGGCCATGACACTCAAAGTCTAGAGTGATAGGGCAACTTTAGCACAGCTTAAGTAGAGATAATCTACAAGCAGCATCTGATGTCCCTAAAAAAGGTAGATCTGCGTGCTATTCTATGCCCTGTAACTATGATAAAATATACTTCCTTGGTCTCTCACTGAACTTAGGACTGGCTAAAGATGAATTGGCCTATTTCAGAGGTAGAAATGTGAATGTGGTTTGTCCACATATTATAGAGACATCTTGGTGAGGTTCTAAAATTAAGGGCTTGGGATTTTTCTAGGTTTGAGTGAAAATTCTGGCCTTTACCTTTTATTGGATGTATGATCTTGTTCAGACATATAACCTTTCAGGGACACAGTATCTTTAACCTATCATTTGGCATGATCATAACACTGAGATGAAAGGATTAGTGTGATGGATTAATGTATGTAAAACACATTATAGGATGTCTAGAATCATAGCAAGCATGCAATAGATAAATATTAATTTTATTTCCCTTTCCCTGGTTGATAAAGTGCTAAGTATATCAGGAACATTTAGTCAACTGATGGACTTTATAACAGCATGAATGGCCAAGACCTTTCAACTTTTCCCAAAATAATTTTATTGAAGAAAATTTATAACTGAAAGAGAGGCAGAGAGGAAGGGAGAAAGGGAGAGAAAGAAAGAAGGAGAGAAAGAAAAAGGGAGGGAGCAAAAGAGGGAGGGAAAGAGGGAGGGAGGGGAGAGAGAGAGAGGAGGGGGAGAGAGAGAGAGAGAGAGAGAGATCGATCAGCTTACATTTTTCTGGGAAAATCAAAATATTACTTGTATCATTTGTCCACAGACTGGAGAAGGGCCTTACCCAACCACACACTACACTGTACAGGTCCTCCAAGAAGCACTGCTTTGCCCACAAGCACAAAAAATTCCCTTCAGCTTTTGTCCTTCCTCACTTTCTGAAAGACTCCCCTTCCCTTTTCTTTCTGCTATGGTTTGTTGGTTTGGTCCCCAACAAAACTCACGTTGAGGCTTATTCCTCAGTGAAACAATGTTGGGAGGTCCGACCTAGTGGGATCTTAGGACAGAGGCCTCATGAATAGCTTAGTGCCCTCTCATAGGAGTGAGCTACCACTTCGATGGGACTGGACTAGTTACTTATAGAGAGGGCCACTATAAGGACACTTTGTGTTTGGTCTCTTCATGTGCTTACTTGCTCCTCTGCTATCTGCCACAGGGTAAGGTAATATGCGGTCTTCACCAAAAGTCAGCAGATTCTGGTGACCTTTAGCATTGTGATCAAAAATAAACCTCCTTTTCAATCAATTTATCTACTCTCAAGTATCCCATTATAGCAACAGAAAATAAAGTGAGACTCCATGCCTCTTCCTTCCTTTTTTGACTTTTCAACCTTTCTCTTCTCCTAAAGGTGTCTATGGAAATGAAGACATGTAGACACTGGTGTAGACAAAGTGCTACTAAGTATCTCACCGTGATTCAGTATGGCATCAGACAGCCAGAATAATGGAACCATTTATATTGAAACAAAGTCCTGGAGCTTGTCTTTCATGAGACATTAGCTCTCTTTAGTTGCTGGATCATGGTATAACATTGTGGAGGAGCCAGACAGTGAAAGGAATGTGGGCCTCAGGGAAAGAGCTATGTATCAATTAATGTGAATTATTAATGATCTGCTCACCATCCTGATGCATACACACTAAAAATCACCTCTGGCATGAGGGAGAGTGTGGGTGTACAAGGGGCAAACAGACACAAGAGAAGTGAGAGGTGAAGGCAGGACATATTCAACAGAAGCCTCACAAAAGTTCTAGTGCTTCTGTTTACATTTGCCCATGACTTACTCAACTGAATCTTTAACCTTGCTGGGAAGCCATTTTCCAAACTTCTGCAGGCTCAGAAGAGAACCTATCTTTACCTCACTTCTCATCCTCCCACCTAATTCCTATGTACTTTAAGAATGCAAAATTATTCAAGCTTTAACCTGCAAAAATATGCTCAGGAAATTCCATTGCATATCTACAGGAAGAAAAAAGCTTTAAAAAATTCATTTTTAAATAAATTAAAATATATTTAAGTTTCCCCTGCATGATATGGCCAAAAGATCATGGCTTAGGGAACAGGGAATGAATAAAAATAGGTTCTGTTTCTCATTGTCTTCTAACTATTCACATATTACTTAACTCTGCTAAGTCTTAATTTCTTCCTCTGTAAAGTGAAAAAGTGAGGCAAAGCCTATAAATTAATAATGTGTTTAAAACACCAAAAGGAACAAAACCAGACAGAAAAACATCACTGAATTGTAGCAAAATTATAGTTAAGAAAAACAAAATTGAATGCAAGCTAAGTCTTAGTTTTGTAAATTTTGAGAATTCTTAACATAGCTTATATTTACATTTATTATACTTAATATATATATATATGTTGTGGGTGAAGTCCATCATTATTCATTGAGATATCAAGTTGAAACTGAATTAATCACAGCTAAACAGTTTATTTTACTGATATTTTGTCTCATTAGAAACAATTAACATTCAAAGGTAAGGTTAAGAGAAAAGTCAATAAGCCTTAGGATAAATGAAAGTCAAAGTCAATCTATCATTTAAAACCTTCAAGTAGAATTTTGCAGCTTAAAAACATCAATTAAAGTCTTTGTTAACATTGGTTATTGCTTAGTACTAAGCTTAAGGACATTTTTATTCTTTATTCTCTTTGAACTTTTCCTGAAAGAAGTATGTATTAATTTTATGATCAGTATAATAAAAATTTATCAAAAATAATTAGAAAATAATAAATAGATGCAGAAGAATAAGATTAATCTAGTAGTCTTTGAAGGATATTAGCCAGTTGGTAGGATGTAGGCCTTAAAAAGAGGATAATACATTGAATTTATATAATACAGCTACAAAGAATTAAAGTGATTTAAACTAATAAATACATGTAATTATAAAATATATTTATATATTGTATATAAAATATATATTTTATAGTGAGGCTATATGGTATAATATGTTACAATATAAATGGGAAACCAGGCTGTCAGAGAAATTAAATAATTCAAACTTCTTTTCTAGATAATATAAGCAGAAAAGCCACATTTCGATAAAATATTTCTTTATCCCAGCTGAGTATTGGACTCTTAAGCAAATTCATTCTTAGAAATGTGAGTTTCGTCACCACAGAGACAGATAGGTTCTTTAGATTGTGTCAATTTGTAATGATTTTTCTTGGATTACAAGTGACAGGAGAAATACTCCTCTCTCACTCATTTTGAAAATTAAAAAGCAGCCCAGATAAGGTGAATATAAGAAATATGCCTCCAAAAAACAAACCAAAATGAAGGTCTATAAAAAAGAACCTAAAAGTTCCAAGTGACTGAAAATAATAATTTATTACTTAAGTAAATGACAATTTATTGCTTTGATCTCTTAGGAAGAAAAAAACCACAACAGAACCCCTAAAATAGAAGCTATCAAAGAAGAATTAGTTTTAATTTAGTTAATGGAATGGAATTCTAAGAATATAATTAAAAGATTCCTTTTTTTATGGTTTAAAAAGGTATTTAAAACAAATATTTACCCACCATTCTATGTAATGCAGAGAAAAAGAGTATCTCTTTTTCTACTCTTTCTAATGTTTTGACTTTCTTCCCATCATATTATTACTGAAGTTATCTCATGTCAAAAGGGGAGCTCAGGTCTTGGGATCACTGTAGGTTTAATATGCACATTAGTGTGATGAGAAAATGAACAGTACATCATTGCAGACATGAGCAGATTATCAGTAGAGTCAGGAGGCGACTATTGCGTAGGTGCTCTGATGGGGCAGGAGGATTTGGTAGAAGACAACTTGTGAACATTCAGGAAAGATTCCTCCACAGTTGATAGTAGAAACTTGCCTTAGGGCTGAACTCCAATTTTGATGTAAGAGAGATTAAAAGCGATAGAGAGACTAAGAATGGGTCTTGGTTTGAAGAAATTGGGTTGCTAAAGAAGAGTCTGACTAAATACAATAAGATAAGAACTCAGTGATGGAATTTGCATATAGGTAGAAACCAATATTTAGGGCAGCTCATCTTTAGACATTAACTCAAAAGGCAAAAAAGGGGATCTATCTATCCTTTGTATAATTATGGTCATAATTGCAAAGATGTATAAAATATCTACTAAGCCCCTAATGCTGTACTTTCTTTGAATGGAGATCATTTAATCCCTTCAATAATCTTCCTAAACAAATATACAAAATGTCTATTAAAAATTAAAAATATACATTTCAACTTGTCTTCCTTTTGACCTTGTTACTTTATATTCACCATATTTCTAAAGAAATAAGACTTAACATCCTGTCAAATTCTCAGTCATTTAGAATTCATTACAAATACATGTTATATGTCAAGGCTACATACCTCATTAAGTACCCAATGAGTTGCGCAAGTCTTCATCAAATTTAAAATCAATTGAAAGAAGGCTGATGAGTAGGCATGAACTGACCATAGGAGCTCCATACCATGTTTTCTATAACTCAGAACCATTTATATACTAGATGTATTCATATTAATTTTTGACCATTATATTGTATTTTGCCTATAATAGAGGCTCCAGGAAAATTTTTTTTTTGAGATTTCAGCTCTCTCTACCTACCTGCGTTGCCATTTCCTCATGTACTTCACACTATTCCCTTCTTGTCCCTTCCTAATACACTGAGAATTTTTAAATATCTTTCAGTTTTCTATTTCCCTCCTAGAGGTGAAAAAAGCCTACGCAGATGCACATAGTTACATTACTGGAACTTTAATGACAGCTGTAAATATTTTGTCTTTTACTATGAACATACTAACTTTCAGGTTAACTGCTCTTCATATTAGCAATTATACCCAATGAAACATTCCCTATTAACATTCATTCTTTATGAAAAAGTCATATGTTTCTATTTCTTCTTTATAAAAATAAGCATGAGATATATTCTAATTTTGGTAGTGAGAATGTGTATAGTGACCTTTAGTTATGTTGAAACAAATATTAGGCTTGATAGTTTCCAGAGAGAAACATCCTAATATACAATAAGCAATCTAATTATTTTGTAGCTAAAAATATTCTGAAAATATCTACATACTGTTTTCTAATTAAACATATGAAATTGAATGCACAGTCCATTTTGGAATTACTGCTTTTGAGGATGAAATTAACTTAATATAATTTAGAAAAATTCTCTTAAATTCTTTTTGAATAAGACCATATTGCAGATAAATTGATAAACCATTTTTATCAGGCTTTCTTGCAGTTGGGAAGATTTAAGTCGTATATATGCATAATACCCATCTTAGCTTCATCTTAATGCAAACTGTTGAAGAAAGCTTTTATTGCCCCTCATCAGTTTTTTTACATTATTACTAGTGCTGAGAGTTAAAAATGACTACAATTCCTATCACTATAGCCAAATAGATTTCTAAAATTGATTTATCCAGGTATAAGTGATCCATAACCATCTCCCAGATAGGCTATTTTTTCTTTACCATACTCATTATGAGAAATAAAAATAAATCCCCATTTTATGGATTCATAAACAGGACACATTTTAAATTAGTAATGTAAATTTCAAAATAATCACTCTTTGTTATGAGTTATTATCTATATCTTAAGTTTTTAATGTACTTTTGAATGACTTGGCAACCTAACCATGCATGGGAAGTTAATTCAATCTGTAAGTTTGTGGGGAAGGATGTAAATCACATGTGAGTAGAGATTTATTTTGGCCACTGTAGTGTCTACCTCACCAGGACCTGTTGCTGATACTAAGTACTCAATAAATACATATGGCGTAAAATAATAAACCTAAATGCTAAATTAGTCATATTATTTTAGAGTTTTTATTTTTTATGAATGTAATGAAAGGATCAGCAACAGAAATACACAATCAATGTCAAAAGTATTTTATGCTAAAGAAAGATTTGTTACTTTTCTGTACTACGATACATTTATAAACTGAGCCTAATATTTAACCACTCTAACATAGTGTACCAGTCAGATACAGTGTGTTAGCCATATTCACTTGCAGAAAGCAGAATCTACTTTACAAATTTCAGCAGAAGAGATTTACAGCAGTATATTAAACAGTAAAATAATTAGGAGGATGGAAAAAAAAACGAGCTCAGTGAGCTTCCAGGAAGAACACTGGCAAACTGGTGTGCCATGAAAAGTTTGCCATGATTAGGAAACTATAGAATGAAAAAGTTGCCAGTTTGAAAGATTTGTCATTTCCATAATCTACATAAACAAAATCATTATCTCTGACCCTGCCTCTTCCCAAACTGATTCAATTCTATTGTCAGTTCTCCAGAAACACATAGGATTGATGGAATTACATTATATTTAGAATGGTGGCTGCAAAGGGTTCTGGGAAATATTAATAATTAATAAATAATGTTGTTAGTATTATTATTTTAGCATCTGGTCTCAGCCAGAACATTTACTTCACTATAAGTGCATAGAACTTTTATATCTTAAAAAATATGATATTGCCTTGAGTTCAGTTGTCTAATTCCTTCCTAATAACTCAGAGAATCAACCTATGGCATCAGGCATTATACCAGTCCAAGGTTATTGAATATGTAAAGTCTGACCAGATTCTTCATCACCTTCTAGTCTTAGATGAAGTGGTGGGACTACATCCCCCAAACAGAATGCCAGGATATAGTTAGAAAGTCATATGTAATGCAGTATCACTCTCTGATTAAACATTTTGTTCAATTAACAAACCACAGAAGATAGTAAAATACTCTAGATAAAATGGATCAGTAGGGGAAAAATAATTTTAAAAAATAATTTCAGGGGATATAGAAGCTTTAGTGTAATGGAAACTGTAGGAGCTGGCAGAGTAGACTAGCATTTAGATTCTCCCCGTTATATAACCTTGACTACATCTCAACCTCTGCATGTCAGTTTTCTTGTCATGCAAGTGGGGTAAATATACATCTCACTTGCTGAATCTGAGAGTTAATTGGGTTAGAGTTGTGCCTGGAACATATGAGATACACAATAAATATTAGCTATTATAATTAATCACATAAATTAAAGAATCATATTTTTATCTAGCACACACTCTCCAGATCCAGTCCTGATTCCCAAAGGTCCTAAAGTTCGATTTAGAAGAACCTGCAATACAAAGAATTAGAATTTATGATACGTAACTCACAGAAAAAGGTGCTTCTTGTTTACAAAGGCCTTAAAAGAGTGGAATCCTCACAGACACCAACAGCCTTAACAATAGAGATTGATAGTATAAAGTAGATATCTATGTGGCAGCATGGAAAACCTCACTGGACTAATGTTGATCTTCCCACCCAAAATAATACCTAAAAACAAAAACTGTCACAGGTTCAATCTAATCTTGATGGGTCATCAAATTGCACAAGGGTTAAAGATGAAGGATCAAAGTCAAGTAAATAAAACAAAAATAAAACATAAATGATACTGTTACAAAATGCACACATAAATACACACATACACACACACACACACAGACAGACCCTCAAACCATTTTATAGGTTAGAGTCTACTATTCAGAGACATAAGACTGCTAAGGCCTGATATAGAAAGAAACAATTACCGGGGTGCAGGGAGTGGGAGTATGTCAAGAATTGAGCAGAATGAGAAAAAAGGAAAAATGAGGGTATTCTTGGTGTAGGAAAGAGAAGATCCAAATGCATTAGCTGTAAAGGTAATATTGCTCAAGTAGAGAATATTCAGAGGAGATCAATGGAAATAAAAAAGGAAATACAATTTGGGAACAGAATGTAATGTCTTTGAATACCATAATAAGGAATTAGTGGGTAAGGAAGTGGCACCACAAGGTTTTCAGCAGGACAGTAAAGGATGAAATGAATCTTGGCACAACACTTGAACCATCTACATGGAGGAAAATGAGCGGGATGAGACTTTCTCAAAAAGTTGGGCTTGATGGGCTGAGGGCCTACACTGACAGCTAGGAGTAGAAAGAGGGGAGTCAGGGAGTGAAAACATTCTTTAAAAAAGGGCTTGGTGCTTATTATAAAATAACCAGTATCAATGTAAAAGTGATAAAAAATTTGTTTGTAAATTATAAAAATGAAACAGCAAGATGAGAGACAAAAAAAGACAGAGAGACAGAGACAGAGACAGAGATTGGATCACTTTCAGGATCAAGTCCCAAGAGAAAAAAACATTTTAAATTGTGTGGAATATTTTGCATCTTAATTCTCTAAAAGAACAAGCTATAGTATATACATATTTTTATCTTCTAAAGAGAAACAAACTGAAAGGATCTTTCTTGAATTATTGAGTCTGTAGTTAAAGCTCAAATTAATACTTTCCAGAAGTCACTAATAGTACTTTGGTAAAAGAAGTCATTAGATGTGGGTAACTACTTGCTACACGGTGGTCAACAGAAATATTCACCTAATACTGGCTCTGTGGATGGGCAGCTAGGTTGGTAACAAAACCCATAGCCTTACAGAATATGTGCTGGAGTTTATTATCATTTCTGACATCCTTCCAGATCCCTCATAAGTAAATATCAGTTTACCATTAAGCAACCTAATTATAGCAGCCTACAGTGAACTTCATTAGAGAAAGAAATAGAACACTTGCTGTAATGTGGATTTCAGAGTAGAAGGACGTGAAATACTCTGCATTGGTAACATGGAATGTTCAGGAAAAACTTCATTTTCCTGGACCATATTCATTTGTGGCCAGTTCTATGTAAGCAGCAATAGAAACATTAGGCTAAAATGAAAAATATTTATGTTTTTAAATTTAAAATGATTTATTTTGGTGTAAGAATAAACTTATGCAAATGGCATCATCAAATATATTTTCTGA
Organism: Heterocephalus glaber; assembly: GCF_000247695.1. The sequence goes on from NW_004624751.1 coordinate 25,772,419, forward strand.
ATTATTTGAAAGGCATATTTCCATGGGTTAAAAATTCACTCACAATTATGATAATTATGCAAATTTGCCCTACCTGAAACATCTCCCTATAAATAGCCAACTGAAGTATTAGACAAGGAGCTATCAACATGGAAGGTGCAAGTATTGGTTTGTCTGTTATATTCTTTCAATAAAAACTACCAAAAGAGTTAAATAGCAGAAGAAAGACACTTGCAAGAAAAAAATTAACAAATTCATTAACAAATTTTCTTTACTGCAAATTCTCTACTATGTGGACTCTTTACAAGTTTGCATTGTCAATGAGTCCTGTGAGTTCACTCTTGAAGCAGTGCCCTTTCAGTTCTGATACAAATCACTGTAAAGCCAAGAGCAGTGCCCAGCTGGGAAAGCAGGTGTAAAATGGCCCACCTAATTACAGCCTTGTCAAGTAATGGCTATGAGACCACCAGTGACTGCTCCGCTAGTGAATTTTGGATGATTCCATCCAATTGGATTAAGAAATAACATGTAAAGAGAAAGGCATATAAGTCACAGAGATAGACAGTACCAAGACTGTAAATGTTACTTGATCTGAGAGTGCAAAGGCAGGAATTTTTAGGAAACAGTCCCTTCTGACAAACACGAAAGACATTGTGTAGATATCGGGTTTCAGAGCACCTCTGAGTGTATTATTACTGAGGAACTACTGAGTTACACTTGAACAGAAAAGGAGTCCCCAGATGGACAACACAGCTTTTCCATTCACAATCTACACTGGTAAATTTAGCGCACTACCCAACAATTTTTTATGAAGCTATAACTATGAAAACTCTCTGGATTACAACCAGAAAGTAAAGCCTCTCTGCTATCCTGAAACATTCAACAGCAAACAAAGCTGTCTGAATGTCTGAAGAACAGTCACAATTCAATCTCCCTATCCTAGGCTTTTTCTTTAAAAACTTAACAAAATGGAAGCAGGCTCTAAACCCCACAGGGAAAGGAAAGTTATTACCAGGATCTATAAGGCTGCTTACTCCCCCTACTATTCTTTGCCTGGAGGCCAGGAATACAGCATTTTATCAGGAGCCCTGCTCAGTGAGTAGAGGACACACGTCCAGATGGCAAAGTCACCTGCTTCTAGGCAATGCATAGAAGCAATTACTGTTGTTTGGCTTCTATCCAGAACAAAAATAGTTTAATATGTTAGCCCAAATAACTATATTCCAGTTGATCCAGGAAGTTTTAGATTAATACAGTAATATTTTCAGTTCCATCTATCATGCTAAAAATACTGCCAATGCTTCTTAATAATAATTATGCTTCACTGTTATATTGAAGTCATATCATTCTTTTAGAAAATATCCTAGTAGTATTTTAAAATTTGTGTTTTTTTAATGTCAATAAAGATGTTAAGAACAATTTCAACGAAAGAGACTGACCTAGAAGGCAATAAACTATTGCAAATAGGTATGTGCACACTTGGAAAATAGGTAATTTCAACTAGAGTCAGGGTTGCTTGAGAATAATTCAACATCTGTCTAACTATAATTCTACTTTAATAATTTAATTAATGATATTTGAATTATATACACTTTGTCTATTCTATGACATCCCTCCATAACAAAACTAAAATATTATATTTATATCTACCATTCCCAGAAATCTCCAGAAATTTTGTGTCTATGAGAGATATAAGACATGCCATCATAAACATTAACCAACTGCATTCTGATATTCTCATGGACATAAAAGACACTTCAGGCTCAGTTCAACAAAATTTAGAGTGAAAAGGTACTAAACACCATGCTCTTGGTAAAATCTCTTTTATTTTTGGGGAACTCTATAATAGTACTTTGAAGAGGTATAAATAACTAGCCTAAAGTATTTCAGTAAAAATCCTTTCCTCCTCTTTTTCTCACTTATGTAAATTGCAATCCCTTATTGACTACAACATCTGCTCCAAGAGTCAAGCATGTATTTAGTTCTTCAACAAATTATTATCAAGTGTTTAGGATGTGGTAAACATCATTCTGGGTTCAGTATTGTCCCTGACATAGGGAAGCAATCAACAGATCAGTAGTCCTCTTGTTCTTTCTTTGTTGCATCCACTAACTCAAATTCACTCTTGTGACATCCCTTCCTAATAACCAGGCAGAAATAGAGAGACAAGGAGATCTGGCCATAAACCAGAGGCTGACATAAGCAAAAGTAGAGAGGAAACGGAAGGTGCTTATTGTTTGGCTGGAGGAGGGGAGTTACAGAAAGGGAGCTTTCATGATTCATTTATAGCTTTATAACTGGTAAAACTCAGAGCACCATGACACCATACACTAAACAGGAAACAGGAATGGCAAGAGTAAGCTCAATTTTCCTTTTAATGTTACATTTAAGTTGCATTCGAAAATTTACATTGTTACTCTAGTACAATAAGTCCTACATTTTGGAAGAGTGAAGTAGTTAGGAGGAACAGACTATGGATTTTTTTTTTTTGACTGGAGTATGGTTAAAGTGTGAGAACATATGAAATGAAACACACAGGAAAACCAAGGAGGCCAGGTTTGGAACTGGTAGCACATAGAGCAACACACCTCAGAATTTGAATTCTTAATAATTTAAAAGGAGCTTCTTTGTGAGGAAATTCTTAGAGCAATTTAACAAGCACTTTCTTTAAGAGGAAATTCTTATGGATGTAAGAGGAACATAATAAGAATAAAAGACAAGAGAGAACTGTTTTAGCACAGCTTCTCCCAAACCAGACCCTGAAACGGTGCCTTGGTGTAGGCAGTTTATTTTGGTAAGTGTTTCCAAAAACAGAGGTGGTGGACTGGGATAACTAGAACAGGAAGAACGGAAAGCAAATCCAAGGTGTCTTCTTAAACTCATCACCATTATGGGTAATAGCAACTTGGGCCTGTTGGGAACTATTCAGAATGTACCTCAAAGTTGCCCACCCCTTAAGACAGAAGGGTGGATATTTATCTTTAAACCCTTGTCCCCAGTTGGCAAGATGTGCCCCTTGGGTTATGAATTCCCTTGCACTTTCAGATTTACACTTGTTTCGAAGGACTGAAAAGGTTCCCATAGATATCTGGGATAGTTGTAGAAAGGAAGCCTTGGGATAGTTAGAGATACATGCAGAGAAATGATTTGTTTATCCATATGAACAGCTGGGTGCTACAAGAGCAGGGTGCTGGAAATGCTCTTTTGTGAATGTCTTTAGTTACACAGTCATGGCTTCCTTGTTGTCTTGAAAGGACTCAAAATGTTTACCTATCATGGTTGCTTTGACTCTGGGCAAGAGGCTGAAGTTGCATGGTACCATATATGATAAATAAGGTGGATAATGATTCACCATGATCTTTTTATTTTACAGAAATTGATGTAAATGTGTTGAATTGATTCAGGACATTGGAGTAACCAACAAAAGACACTCATAAAAAAGGACTTCCAGAATTGCTTCAAAAAACGGGATGGGCAAAAATGATGGGATAAATGTGTCTGAAACAAGGGGAAACATATTAAAGGAGATTAATGGTAATGCACTTTTTATAGTAATACTTTTTTATTTAAATACACTTTATTGTTTTTTATCAGCCCTTGTAAAAGGTGGTACATTCAAAGTTTTTATGTGTTCTATTTTTTTATCCTCCCCTGCCCATCACACACACTTAATTTAGCAGCTGTGTGCAATCCCTAAAAGAAAATTCAACATGCAAGGATCGGTCAACCAAGATATAGTCCCAGATAATGTCTTCTTCTTGTCTTTATTAATAGTCATATCCTTCTTCTACCTTCTTTTCCATGCTTCTTCCATCCTCTGTCAGCATTTAAATGGACTTATCTTGCTTTCTCACTGATGGACTGACTTCAGCTATGAAGAAATGGAGCTCACAGCCATCTTTACTTTTGTGGCATTGTGATTGCTATAATACTCATTTATCTTTGAGATCTCCTTGCCACTAAATGGCTGATTGGAGGGATGGAGCCAGCTTTGGTTTTTGCTGCACATATTTAGGCTCTTGGCAATGCCAACAGCAAGGTCAGTGTTAGTGAGAAGGACCCCATTCAGTGGGGCCTGTGTCCAACCCCTTGCCCTGTTACCATGGTGTAGTAGTCTGAGTCTAATCAGTGAAGAGAAACCACACTGTAACATAAGAGGGAAAATTTAATGTAAATAATTACTAAGTTTAAGTGGATATTTGAGTAATGATAGATTGGCTAGTAAGAAATAAAGAACTCTAGAGAATATAGGACTAGCAGATATATAAGCCACTGCTTGTAGTGCTTAGAGATCTCCAAAAGAGACCTCCAGGCCCTAAGATTGACACCAAGATGTTGTTGGCAAGGACATGCTTATGGCTCACTGAATGGCAGTGAAGTCACTGTGGCATTATGTTGGCAGAACTTGCTGGAAACTGGCCCTCTAGCACTTTCCAGTAATCTGCTCTGGGATTCTGAGGAATTTTCTTCATGAAGAAGTGTACTTTTAAGAGACTGAGTTACAAAATCACCAGAGAGAGGGGAAGCTGCTGCCTTTGGGGTGCTGTGGGTAACCCTGCATGACCAGAGCCAAAGCTGGAAAACCCAGCAAGATACAAGAGCCTGCTGACTAAGTACAACAGGATAAAGAATGAACACTGTCTCATACTGCAATGTCTCTCCCATTCCCTCCACCAACAAAACTTAACACTGTGCCAACCAGCAAAGCCACAGTATTTAAAGGGATCATATATACTTTCACAAAGACAAAAAGAGAAAAATTTTAGTTGAGAGGCAATAGATAACAAGAACACATGGCCTCACTGCTTGTGGGTCCATGGTATAAGCACTGGGTCCCAAAGAAGAGAGGTAAAGCAACATTCACAGGCCATAGTTGACCTAATCAATCTGGTTTTTAAGTCTACTGTGGAGGATAGTTGTTGACAGATACTAACACAAATATATAAATATTTCCACACTTGGGGTCCATTCCCAATTGTCCATCCAGAGGCATTTTCCTCAAGCTCCTTCATTTCCAGTCTTTCAGGATTGCTCTCTTCTGTCCATAGATCTCCCAGCTAAATGATTCTCCCAACAGGACCTGAATTTTTATGTTTTTACCTCAGGGCATATCTACCTTCCCACAGGTAAATGAGCAAGTAACTCACAGCATACAATTCTGCCCACTGGATTTCTCTTGACAACTGTCCTTCAGGGTCATCCTCCAAGTTAGGCCATAATGTAATAATAGACCCAAGATGTCAAGAATGACTCAGATGCATGTGTCCCTTTTCTCTATTAGTTGGCCATGGGGAAGGCACAGGTGCAAAGTGAGAAAGAAAAATCAGTAAAACTATAGCAGTTGTCACTGGAGTCTGGGACACATCCTCCCGAAACTTACCTATGCATTCCAAACTTGCTAAGATGCATTTCTAAATGAACAACCTCCGTTATATAACAGATAGCTACATCAGAAGTCCAAATGCATGCATTATTGACTTATTAACAATCCAGCTCATGATGTTGCTTCTGATCTCTTAGTCTTACAGTTACTTTGGTGAGGGCTTCAGTTGTTGCTGACCCCAGTGGCATTCCAAGAATTGCTTTTAAAACATGAATAGTTCTCTGCTACAGAGAGCAGACCCTGCTTCAGATTCTAGGGGTTTGCACCAAAGTGCTCCTACTGGAGTTTACTAAAGATGCATACAGACTTTTTTCTGCCATTAGGGCCTAGCATCGGAAGACCTTCTGCTTCTGGGTCACATGGTATAAGGCCACTGCTGGTTACTACATCAGTTTTTGTAGGAAAAGGGAGCCAGCATGAGGTAAAGCAATGAACAAAACATGTCCTGTCCAAGGCAGAAAGAGAAGTAAGGAATGAAACCACAAAAAGAAACAGACATAGCACTTCCCAGGAGCCAGGGCCCAACTGTCAAAAGTTACTTTAAATTAAAATGCAAATTTTGATTTACTTTAAATTAAAATGCAAATTTTAATTTACTTTAAATTAAAATTTTTGTATATTATGTTGGATAGCAAAGAAATTGTACAGGACCTTGAGTTGAAACATGTCAGATTTGTGACATCGGCAGCCTACAGGTTGGTGAGAACTGCACTGGGCAGATTTTTCCTTGCCGGGTCTTCAGTACTACAGCAGGCTGGTGGGTTACAAGAACCCTGTGTTTTTGGTCCTCTCAACACTTTGAAATAGACAGAAAAGCCTGGGGCAGCTGGATCTCTGGGACAGTCCCCAGAGGTTAGCCATCTTCCATGTGTACCATGACATGAAAAAAAACATGGCACCCTGGGAGATAGAAATCAAACAAAATGTACCCAGGAAAGTCTTTTTTAAAGGTTCATTAAGCTGTCTAGTGGAAATACTCTATATCTGGAAGAAACTCAAAAGTTAAGGAAGTTTGCTTGAATATTTACAATGGAGTTATTTTTATATATCTATCCAAGTGCTTACCATAAAAAAGAAAAGGAAAGAAAAAGTAACAGCTATTAGAAAAGGAGAATTGAAAAGTCCAGGAACAAAATAAGATATGAAGGAAGCTCTTTTAGAATCCATCTGATACGCTGGTAAATTATTTTCTCATGCAATGAAAAATTCCCGTACAAGTGGAAGATTTTAATATAAGATTTCAGAACATTTTTTAAAAATTTGAACTGTGTCCTTATTTTATTAGTACATGCTTGCAGTACATGATGTTTACATTCCTTATGGGGAGTTGGTACATGTACACAATACATCTTAATTTCTTTTTCCATCCCCTTCCTCCCACCTCCATCTCTTGATGAACTGTATTCTTTATGTGGCATCTCAAAGAGGCTCCTGTCTCCAATAGTTTCTTAAATGTGACTTGACTGGCGTTAAACAAGATACTCTCAGAACTTTGTGGTTGTTTTGTTTGTTTTGTTTTGAGAAAAACCTTTCTATGTTGCTGAAGCTGGTTTTGAGCTCCACAGCCTCCTGAATACCGGGGACCACAGGGTTGGATCACTGTGCCCTGCAAAAATGTTCTATTTTTAAGTTGTTCCTTGGATATTAATTAGAGGTTTGTGGAAATAAAATTTAAGGCATAGGCCACTAGTGTACCAGTTGCCTCATAAAGCCTGAAATAGTTAATACAAACCCCATCAATATCCAGGATGGACAAAAGGCCTAAAAACTAGCAGCAGTATGTTAAAGAGGTAAAGTCACGACAACCTTATGTGATATCTTGGTCTATTCAAAGAAGTTTCCGTAACTAACCTCAGCTGATATTCTATTGTGATTGAGTGATTATATATTCATTATCTGAAAATGTATTGGCTGCTTCTATCATTGCATCAGCTTTACTTCGTTTGATTTTTCTGACTTGTTTGATATAATTGGGGGCTTATAGATCAAAATGCTATTATATTAGTACTTGTTTTCATTTTTCTTTTGTTCTGGCTATGTTCACTTCTTAAAGCCTATTAACCAATAGCTCTATAAATGTTTCTAAAAGGCTTTCTCTGCAAAATTTTTGTAGTATTTTAAAAAATTAGCAAGTATTTCCTTTTATTAACCAGACTATATTATAATACCAACTTATATATTAATATAATATTAATTTAATGTAATAGCCAAAATATAACACATGTATTACATATATACTTATGTATATATTTACATATTCAAGAATCACTTTATATTATAGGTGCATGCCTTATACATTGTTGCGAGCTTATATTTTTGAATAGGCAGAACGGACCAAAGTTCTGAAGATAGGGCGATTTTCCATTTGGGATTTTAGTCAGATTCTTCTCTTATGATCTTGCTTGATACGTTGTTTTTAATCTTATTGTGTTGATTCGACCTTTCTATTTTGCACACTGACACTTTGATTCTGAAAAATGCATCTTTTCTTGTTTATTTATATGTCTTGGTGTTACTGTCTGTACACTGTGCACATCTCATGAGAATTCCTCGCTCTTTGCCAGATTAGATGCACACAAGTCTCTATCCCCCCCCGCCAGGCAGCTAAACTAGAATCAGGTTACTGTAATATAATAAAAGCAATGTGCTAGTAAATATGTAGACTAATACAAGCAATATGACAGCCATGGTGAAATCCTACTACAAAAACAATTCCCCCCCAAAATCAAAGAAAAACGAGGTTAATTAAAAGTAGTGATAGGTATTAGAGTGTGACAGAGTTGCACGGGAGTGGGGGCAATGTAATAAGGAGAGGATAGGTGTATAGCCATAGCCTCATTCACAGGGAACACATTAGCTAGAACTGTGGAATATTAGGAGTGAAAGAAATTATTTGGCTTGTTCCCATAGACACAGAATATAAGACTGAAGACAGGGGTTAGTTGCATTGATTATAATATCAATCAAAGAAGTGGATCTCTACAGTGCTTTTTTAAATTTTCTCAAAGGATTTATACATTTTAATTATATAGAGGTGACTAAGAGAAGAATTAAGTTTTTTGGTAAAACATGCAGTTTTATTTTATTTTTAATTTTTTAAATTGCAATTGACAAATTATAGTTGTGTGTATTTATGGAACACAAACTGTTGTTATGATTTATAAGTATAATGTAGAATAATTAAATCAATAATAAACATCTCATCACATCAACGACTTATGTTTGGTAGAGATCATTTGAAATGTACTTTCCTAGAGATTTTTAAATGTATAATGCATTACTATTTACTATTTTTACCATGTTCTGTACCGATCTCAAAGAAAAAACCGTATTTTTACCATCTGAGGCTTTGTACCCTTTATCCATCTCCTCATAATCTAACCCCCTCACACACACACACACAAACAAACACACAAATAAACACACCTGCCAGCATCTGGTAATCACTATTCTACTCTCTGCCTCTTTGAGTTCAGTCATTTTTTATTTTATATATAAATGAGGATACTGTGTATGGATTTGTCTTTTTTGTTCCTGGCTTATTTCATTTAGCACAATGTCTTCCAGGTTAATCCATGTTTTTGTGAATGACAAAACTTCTTTCTTTTTTAAAGCCAAAAAATATTTCACTGTTATATACTGTTTTTTCTTTATCCATTCATCTCTTGATGTACTTCAAAACCACAAATGAACCAAAATGTTTTGTCACATAAGCAGCATTCCTATATCCTCATAAAATTGTTTGTACCTGTCCTAAATGACTGTGAGTCTGAGCCAAGACAATCTAATATATGCAAGACTTTTCTTGAATTATGTTTATCACCAATGAAACAGGAAATATTGATGCTCACGTTTCATGCTATTGATAATGCTTCTTCCTCTTACAAAGTTCACTTCTTCTCTCACATTTACCAGTGAACTTTTTCTTCATAGTCAGACACACACACACAGACACACACCATGCAATAACAAGCAGCATCTTGCAAATGAGGAAAAATAATTTCTTCAATCCCTGATACTTCCCCCACTTTCTACCCTGATTTGTAAGTAAATGGCAAGTTCTCTTTAAAGATATATTTTTACTTCAGCCATACTTGGGGAAGTTTACTTTTTTAAAGCACAACATTTGCATTTGCATTCAGAAGAATGGTGATTTTATAGTTTTCACTCAAATTTATGCTTTGCATTGGCTACTTAAGTACTTATTTTGGGATTTTCCTTAAGAACATTTATCCTCTACCTTCCAAGACTGAATAACATTGGAAAATTTACACAGAGTTTTTCTTTTCATAGTTACTGTGTTTTCTATACTTTAGGCACAGACATGGACATTATAGCATGATTTTAGAAAAGGGTAGAACAGTTAAAACAGAAGAAAGGCAGAGTGATACCGAAATAGAACAGCCTGCAGACCTGAAATGTAATTGATAACAAGTGATGCAACCTCAGACAAATTAGTTTACAACCCAAGATTAGGTTTTATCTTCTAAAAAATAATAATAATAACAATGATAATAATAATAATAATAGTAACAGCAACAACAATAAGAGAAACTACCTCAGAGACTTTGGGCAAGATACATGATAATTTCATTAAGTTCTTTATATGATAAGCATTTGATAGTTGATAACTATTATTATTTATTAACTTTAGAGATAGTATACAAGCACATAGATTTGTATGTATTAAATGTATTTTCATATATATTTGTACCTGTGGGTTATAGTAAAACTAATCGTGTATATTCATACTGATAAGGCTTTTTTGAGCAAAAACGGAATTATATATTCACAATATTATGAATATAAGTGTTTAGAATAAAAATTGGTTTTAGGTGTAAAGTGTTAACTGTGTTGTGCTAGGGACAAATTTTTTAAAGTACATTAATGATTAGACTCTATATGACACAACTGCTAATAATTTATTGATCATAAATGTAAAATATTACTCTTTAAATTTTATCTGTCATTTTAAATTGTGTCAGCCAAGGTCTGTGCGCTATTAAATCCATAGCACTTGAAAATATTTCCTCATTAGTGACACTGTGGTAATTATTGCTTTCGTTCTGGTTTATATTAATAAATGTTATATGAAGTTCAATATCTGTTGCTGCTCATTATTTTTCATCATGTGGAAGTGAGCAACAACATTTGTTGAAATATGAAGACCAAAGCTCAGATAAGAAAAGGCTGTGCCTCAAGTCCCTGAAAAATAAGAAAAGCTCATATAAGTTTATTTTATATAAGATCTAAGTTGAATTAAGTGCACATGTGAACATTCATTTTACATTAATTGTACTTATTAATATTAATAGGCATAAAGGGAATTGGTAAAAAACATTATACTCTACAGTTATAATACACAGATCTTGACCCTAAAAACCCAACTATTGCTGCTTACAATGAGGAGACATATCCTTTTGAAATGATTTTCTTCTATGAATTTCCCTTGTTGTTCCCTAAATTTTTAGTACAATAATTTCTACTGAATCTTAAAGTTGGAAATCATTAAGGTTTGATTTTGTTAAGTTTTTTTTTGCAAAAATAATCATATTTTTAATTTTTCCAGGGGAAAGAAACCAACCTAATACATCATTCTCCTAACACCCAACAAATATTTGTATAAAAATTCAGCTAACATAGTGGAATGTTATTATTGTTATTTTTTTTAATGGAGTTACTCATTTTTGCTTAAAAATTATGGGTCTTTCCTGGTTTCAGTAGGTTCTCATAATTTTTCACTTTAATATAAAGATATCATTACTTATATATTTTTATGTGATTTATTTCTCCTTAATTTATTGATTGTACTTCTCAAATTGCTTTTATAACTATAAAAGTTGACTAAATTATAAAAGTTGCCAACTGCCTTCATACAAAGACACTTGTCTTTATATAGAAATGTATTTGCCTTACTACAAAGTGGACAGAAGCATTTTTATTCCTGTCTGATTTTCAGTTCTTGTCCATGAAAAACATCAGTTCATATCAGATGAAGTAATACTCCTAAAATCTCTTCCATAAGAAGAGTATCAAACTGACAGATGCTTACTGAAAAGGGAGTATTTTCTCAATTGGTGTTCCTTTGTTTGGTGGGTATTACTCAATATTGACTTTTTATGCTTATAAAACAAATACCAGCTCTAGAGTTGTCCAAGCTTTTGTCATATGTTTTTAAACTCCTTTCTCCACGTATATAACAATTGCTGTAGATTTTTAAACATTTTTCCATAGAATAAAATTTAAAGTATTCTCATGTGACATTTTTGTATTTTTATGCCTGTGTAAAAGGGAATATGTTTATTAGAAAATGCTTTCATGTACTCCTCAAATTAAGTTCTGAAAACAATGGAAGCTCTCTCTTTGATCTTCAGGAGCAGGTTAAAGAGGAGAACATTTTAGCCAGGATCTGTGATGGCAGTATTGTAGCCTACATTAGGCATTCAATAAATAATAAACTACTTTATGAACTAAAGACCCAAGACAGTACAACAGAAGCTGGTCTTTCTGATAGTGAAATAGATCTTGTATTATAACCGTGAGATTCAGCCTTTGAATAAACACTACTGATAATTTAGAATTAAATATAAAAAGTAGATTTTATAGCATTAGTTTTACAGCTCACACATCTCACCACAGACTAGTGCTTCTACATTGACATGTAAAACTGTAGATTACAGAGCATGTGTATTATATGCTCTGTATAAAAGCAGTGAATTTGGAAACGCAAAACAAATTAGATCATTATATTTGCAAAGCCTGACTGCAGTATTCTGAATATTTGTATCTCAACTTTTTCTTTTATTTACAGCATTACTTTCAAGTTACTTCTTATATACTACCTGAAAATGAGATAAAAGAAAATAATTATTCTTTTTAAATCGTGCTTGTAGACATGCACTCATAAAGGTGAAAGAAAAAAAACTATAAAGTTAAGTGACTAGCAAAACAGGACTACTTCTCTGATAAAGTTTGTATTTTTACTATTTTTGTGTTTTGTTTCTGTTTATTTTCATATGAGAAAATAAGATGTCATTTATATGTTCACATAGCAAATAAGAAGTGTTTATTCCAAGAAATATATTTGCAAGTCCATAAAATTTTTCACACAAAAGCAAACTATGCGTTCATGGTTACATTTTAGCCCATGACTTTCAAACATTAAAACTCATGTTATTATAGTTATTTCTAAATTCATTTAAAAAATCCCTTGTGCATAATGGTCTGGAGAACTATATAATGTAATATATAATTATGGTCCTCCTGAAAGACATAATTACAAGACAAAGTTAAATATTTTCTCCAGCTTGACCAGAATAGCCACATGAGTCCCCCTGTCCCATAGCCAATTGGAGACACTACTTTTGGCTTTTAGCAAGAGATGCTTAGAAGATGAACTGATTTGAATGCTTTGATATAGAGTCAGACATAAGTTGCATTTGACAACCCGATTTAATATTTTCTATTCCTTATGAACAGTGGACCCTTGACTTACAAACTCAATTGGTTCCCTACAGTTGGTTGTAACTCAAGTTGGCTGTAAGTCAATACAGGTGAGATCTGGATATTTACCTGTGTACACCCTATAGATAACAAGAGGCAGATGAATCTTCCATTAACCCGATTAACTCAAATTGTTCATGTCAGGCAGGTCATAACTTGAGGGTCCATTGTATATTTCTCAAAACTTAACTGTCCAAATAAAATGTAATTGTTTACAATAAAAAAAGATGTAAAGAAGAACACTTAGAAAAGGAATGAAAACAGAGCAGTCAACTCATGAAAGAAGGGACATATTTGGAAAGATAGACTAAACAAACTACTCCATTTCATTATTGAGCTCATGAAGCAAAAGAAAACTAAATTTTAAAGGCCTGATTCATCATGAGAAACCACTATTTTCCACATTTCAGTGCCCAAAACAAACTTTTAAGTATTACAGCTAATGACTACATTTGTAAGACAAACAATTCCCACCAGATCTGATAACTACAAGTAGTTAAACATTGTTTACTAAAATAGCAGTGAGTTCCAGGTAAATGTGCACAACAGCATATTTTGGCTATTATCCTTGGCTGGATATTGTTAATCAAGTAAAAGCTGTTTTGCTAATGAAAGAAAGTAAGATATACCCTAAAATTGCATGCTTCATGGCCAGTCTAGAAATTGTTAATTTTAATTTCATAGTTTGGTGTCTGTAATACCAACTTTAATTCCTCATCATTTGGAACCAGAGACTAAGTAGAAGAGAATGTTTGTACAATTGTAAGTCCTATGTCTCCAATTCCTAACACTGTTATATGGTTCAAATTGAATAGATCCAATACAAAATTAATGTGTGAACTTATTAATCAGAGATGTTTGTTAATTAATCACTGTGTGCAAAGCACATATCAGCACTTGACAAAGAACTAGGTAAGATCATTTAAGTCAGGGTTGTCAAACCTCTTTTTAAAGAGACAAATACTAAATATTTTCAGCTCTGAGGGCTACTCAGCTCTTCTAGTTTACCGCAAAAGTTGCCATAGACAAGTAAGTGAGAATGGCTGTGTCCAAATAAAACCTTATTTACAAATCAGCAAATGGCTGGATTGGCCCACCTGTCATGATTTGCTGGCTCTTGATTTCAATAAGTAGAGCATTCACTTTCAAAGTGCTTTGAATAAAAGGGTTTCTTCTCCATTAGACTTATACTCAAAATGTATTAAACACCTGTGCTCCATTGGAATATCCTATAATTTCATATTGGTTTGAGAGATTTGTCAAAAGAAGAGAGAAATTGAAGAGTTCTTCAAAAAATGTCTCCAGGATCGGGGATTTAGCTCAGTGTTTCTGCCACCTGCCTTGCAAGCTCAAGGTCCTGAGTTCAATCCCTGATACAAATAATAATAATAATAGTAATAATAATAATAATGTCTCCAAACTCCAGTCCTTGGAGACTTTTAATTTCCTGATATAATTATGGAAATACAATTTTAATGATATTCCCTTTTTTCCTGCTCTAACTTTGGAAAGAATGAAAAACTTTCTGATATTTTCGCATATAATCTTTTTGCTTTCCATTGTTACACAAATATTTTAATGTTTTAATTGAGCATCCACTATGAACCTCACATTATACCAAAAACATTTTTAATCATGTGATATTTAAAACATTTTTAGAATAGACAGAGCATCAATATATGCATATAAAAATACTCCAAGAGAACAGAACACAGTGAAAAAATGGTATAAATTTCTATGGGAAGTTGATAATCCTGTGTTCAAAATCCAATTCACTAAAGCCTTTAAGTATTTTGCTCAAAAATATTTACTGACACAATATTCATAGACTTGGGAAAGTTAAGACTAAAGACTATAAGTTACATTCTTTTTTTTAAATTAATTTTATTGGTACATTTTAGGTATATAATATAATGATGTTTATCATTAGAAATTTGCACCTTTACATAATCTCTCTTATTTATTCCCATTCCCCTGCCCTCCCTTCAACCCCTCCACCCCTCGTTCTCATTCTGGCAGGTTCATCTCATGAGTTGTCTTTAGACACTATTATTCTGTTAGAGAGGGCAGTGATAACTAAGGTAAGGTTCTCTTATAATTGTAGGGATTTGCTCCCTTGATTGTAGATATGAACTGGTTTTACTTTTAAATTTTATCAGTATTTTATATGGCATATATAGAAAAAAACAGAGGAAGAGATTTAATATGAGGAAGTAGTTCATGTGATTTTGGAGCCTGAAAAGTCTCATAATTTGTCATCTGCCAGCTGGTGACCTGGGATGGCTGGTGTTGTAGTTCAATCCAAGTCTGTAGGGCTGAGGACCAGGGTTTCTATGGTATAAAGCTCAGTTCAAGGCTGTCCAAGGGGAGGAGATGGGATGGATGTCCCAGATCAAGCTAAAAGACACACAAAAAATGAAAGGGAAACATTTGATTCTAGTCAGACCCTCCATAGATTAGATGATGCCAAGGCACAAGGGTGAGTCTGCCCATTTGAAGTTAACTTTGTTTAGAAATGCTCATAGACAAACAAAGAAATGTTTATTTACATATTGGTGTTCTGTTAATGGGTTTTTATTTTTATTTATTTATTTTTTGGGGGGTACAGGGGATCAAACCCAGGACCTTGCACTTGAGAGGCAGGCGGCAGAATCACTGAGCTGAAAACCCAGCTGAGGTGTTCTATTAATGGCAAAAACTTTTTAAGTGTTAACTGTCACAAAGACTTTTTAAAAATAAGAATAAGAGAACCCGGAAGGAAGCTTCCCTGCTGCCATCCCAAGCTCCTAGGGCAGAGAAGCTGAGCAGGTCCCAGCACCTGGAAGGAAGCTCCCCCACTGCTACCCCAAGCTCCTAGGGCAGAGAAGGTGAGCCAGTCCCAGAACCCAGAAAGAAGCTCCCCCACCACCATACCAAGCTCCTAGGGCAGAGAAGGTGAGGTGCACAGGCGCCAACAGCACCTCCCCCCAACCTGAGGAAATGAGAAGACATGTAAACAAGCCTCAAAAACAGACTTCTGGATCACATAGAGCAAGCACAAAGGGAAACAAGATGGAACAATCTGATACTCAATTACCTGGACTCTCTGAACTGGCAACAAAAGAGGATCTGGGAAAAATGAAATCACAAAAAATTACTCAGATAACAGCAAAGATTGTGTTCATGGTGCAAGAGATGATTAATAAATCTAGAGAGGACACAGATAAAAAAAATAGAGGATCCAAGGAACATGATGGAATCCCAACATAGGAAACAAATGGAAACCATAAAACAGATGCAAACAGATTTCCAGGAGATTAAAAACTCCATCGAAAGTCTGCACAGCAGAAAGAACCAATGTGAGGGTAGAATTTCAGATACAGAAGAAAAGATTCCAATTAGTGACCAGGAAAAGAAAAACTGCTTTACAATTGTAAAGGAACATGAGAAATCAATCCAGCAGCTGTTAGACGATGCAAAGAAGAAGAACATAAGACTGATTGGAGTCAATGAAGAAAGAGGAGAAAGTGCAGATGACATAAAAAAAACTCTTCACAGAAGTGATGGCAGAAACCTTCCTAAGGAGGAGAAAAGAATTTGACATACAGATAAATGAGGCCTATAGGTCTCCAAA
>NW_004624751.1:25809073-25829115 GCF_000247695.1 Heterocephalus glaber
TGAGGCCATACTCTTAAGTGAAATAAATAGGACACACATGTGTAAATACCAAATAGTTTCTCTAGTGTGAGAAAATGAAAGTGTAAATAAGGATTAAAATGATTACAATGAATAATTGATAATTTGAAATAGGAAGAAAGGTCCAAAGGTATAGGGGTAATGGAAGGGGATGGGGAAAGGAAAGAAGGGAAAGGAAAAATTATGAGAAAATTAAAAAAATGGAAAGGAAGTCTATGTAAATAGGGAAGGGTGGAAGAGGTGATGGGTGCACAGGTAATGGGGGAAAAAAATGAAAACCAAGATACATCATGTACAGGTATAAGCACCCAATGATAAATGTAAAGGTATTGTATACCTAAAATGTACCAATAAAAGAATTTAAGGAAAAAAAAGAAGCTTATAAATGTACACCTGAGAGATAATGCATAATAAGACAGGCCTTTGTCTGTTGCCAAGCCCTCCACCCCCCTTATGTTTTTGCCGCAAGATGTTAGGTTCAAGCAATCTAATTGTTTGAGGTGCACAATGTTCCTGCCTCATGTTTCAAGACAATCTGTTAGCCCTGCCCTTCTGATCCTGTGAGCATGCTCACCCAGTACATGGGCCAAGCTCCCTACCCTGTAGATTTCGATATAAGGTTGCTTCCACTTCTGTTAGGTGCTCAGACTCTGGAGTACAAACTGCTCTGAGCCTTGCTGGGATGACAAAACTTGGTTCTCACCATCTCTTCCAGTGCTACTCCCAGTGCTGGATTTTTTCACCTCCAGAGACTTTCAGATAGCTGTAACACTTGGTTGTTAACCCAGAGTGGTAACACTTGTCGTAATGCTGAGCTGTCCCACTTCATTGTTACAATAATATTGCCCTTGGACCCTCCAAAGGAAACTTTGTCTCCTGTGGGTCAGATCTGAACCTATTACAAAGGTGAGAACTTGAGATCAATTCAAAAAGACCTTGCCCATGAAGATGTTCAGTGGAGTACTGTGGCCCTTACAGAGATGGACTGAAGGAATTTGGGACTTTATGCAGTACTGTAGCTACCAGCACAGGGGGGAGACATCAGTCTATCATGAAATTACAGGTGGAAGATTCTCATTAGGGTTCACTTGGGCACCCTCAGATTGCCCTGCACCCGAATAAGACAAAGGTTGAACATCCAACATTCTTAGCAAGCATGATTATCAAGTCACAGCTATTAATTTAAGATATTTCTGAACCTTACTCTTCTTTCCTTCCACCTCTTCAACAGAGAAGGAACAAAGGACTGCAGAGGGAGAAGAGCTAGGTGGGTAAATCATGATGTTGTAAAACATCATCTGAGCTAGGTTTATGGTTGGAGGGGCGGAAAAGCTTTAATCTGGATAAGAACAATTTTTATTAGATTGGATTGAACCTAAATAAAATAATAAAAGATAGAGTATCTGGGAATGCTATAGAACTAGCCTCTTATAAGGCTGAACAAGAAAGAGACTGCAGAGCAGGGTGAAATGAGCTGTCCTGGAAAGAATCTCTTTAAGTCCAGCTTACAATACGGTCATGTAAGTTTTGAGGGATGTAGCTAAAGAGAATGAATGACAACATATCTTTTTTACTCTCTTTTGTTAGGCACATACACATTAAAGATTGTTATGTCTTCTTGTAAAATTGAACTTTTATCATTATTTAATGTTCCTGTTTATTTGTGATATTTTTCCTTGCTTGGAAGGCTTTATCTAAAATTAATATCACTTCTTCAGGGTTTCTTTTGTTGAGTATTAGTATGATATATCTTTCTCTTTAACATTATATCCCTTTAATATTAATCTATCTGTGGCTTTATATTTAGAGTGTGTTTCTCATCGATAACATTGGATTTTTATCTGCTCTGACACTTCCTGTTAATTCGTATATTTAGAACACATGTTTAAAGTGATATGTGATATATTTATATTGATATATATAATTTGTTATTGTTTTCTATTCATTGCCTTGATTCTTTTGCTTTCTCCTCCCTCCCTCCCTCCTTTCCTTTTTTCCTTCCTTCCTTCCTTCCATCTTTCATTCTTTTTCTACTTTCCGTAGTTTTAATTGGGCATTTTATATAACTTCTTTGTTGTGCTCTTAGCATATCAATTATACTTCTTTTAATGTTTATTAGTCATTTCTCTGAGGTTTGTTATGTATAGTTACATCTAATCCAGGTCCTTTTTCAAATAACATCATACCACTTCATGTGCTATACCAGTACTTCATAACAATGTCCACAGTTTTTGACTTAGAAAGGTTCAACTTACAGTGCTGTAAATATGATACACATTCAGTAGAAATGCTATTTCAAATTTTGAATGTTAATCTTTTTTCCAGGCTAATAATGTGTGGTATGATATTCTCTTATGAAGCTAAGAAGTATCAGAGAACCACAGCTCCCAGTCACCCACACAATCAAAAGTAAACAACAAATATTGTACAGTATACTCTGTTGCTATGCTGTTCCATTGGTTAAGTATATTAAATGTATTATTTATTTGGATGTAACACCATCATAACTCCAGGAGGATCCATGTTCCCAATTGCCTTTTCTCATCTCTTATAACATAGATGTCATTCATTTCACTATTCTTAATAATCACTGAATTACTATTGAAAGAAATTGTTGTCTGTTAGATTAATTAAGAATAAGGAAATAAAATACTTTTATTTTACCTTCATTTATGCCTCTTCTAACTTTTTTTCTTTATGTACAATTAAGTTTCTGGCTTGCATCATTTTTGTTATTTCTGAAAACTTATTCTTAACATGCCTTGCAAAGCCAGTCTATTGCCAACAATATCCCTCAATTTTTGTTTGTGTGTTAAAGCCACCATTTCTCCTTTACCTTTGAAGGTTAATTTTGCTAGATACATATTTCTAGCTTGGTGTTATTTTTCTTTCAACAATGTACATATTTCACTCTACTCTGTCTTCATGGTTTCTGGGGAGAAATCCAATCCTTTTATCAAATTGTCTTCTTTTTTTCATAAAGTTTATTGGTACATTTTAGGTATACAATACAGTTACATTCATCATTGAGCACTTGTACCCTTACATAATGTATCTTGGTTCTTATTTTTTCCCTATTCCCCTGCCCTCCCTTCAACCCCTCCACCCCTCCCTATTTCAAATCCTTTTCTTTATATACTATTTCTCTATAAGTAAGGTATTTTTTCCTCTAGTGTCTTTCAAAATACTATCTTTGTCTTTAATTTTCTGAATTTTAAATATGAAATCCCAAAGTGTAGATTTTTTGGTATTTATCTTTCTTGTTGTTCTCCAGGCTTCATGAATCCCTTGCTACATTTGGTAAATTCTCAGCCATTATTACTTAAAATTTTTTTCAGTTTCTTTCTTTACGTTATTCACATTACATATATTTTGTGCATTTTGCAAGCATCCCACATTTCTTGGGTACTCTTTCACCTTTTTCATTCTTTTTCTTCCTTGCATTTCAGTTTTTGAAATTTCTACTGACATGTTTTCAAGCTCGGTGGTTCTCTCTTTAGCAATGTCTAGTGTCCATGTCCACATGCACTGATGAGACCAACAAGTGCATTCTTCATTTTGGTTGCAGTGTTTTTTATTACAGCACTTTCTTGATTTTTTTTCTTAGCTTTTATCTCTCTGCTATATAACCTATCTGTTTTCCTTTGTTGTCCACTTTTCCCATTAGAACTCTTAAAATGAAGCATTAAGAGTAGGCATTTAAAATAGGTATTATTAATTAAATAATATATTAATTATCTAAATATTAATAATCATAGTTATTAAAGTTTCTGGTATGATAATTCCAAACTCTCTGCTGTATCTGAACCTGGATTATATGTGGTGCTTGTCTCTTTAGGCTGTGTGTTTCCTATTAGCATGCTTTATTTGTTGTTGGAATTTACTGTTGGAACTCAAACGTAATCTGTCCTGTAAAAGGAACAGAGAGAGATAGGTCTTTAGGAGGAAGCTTTATATTTCTCTGGATAGGAGTAAGACTATTTCTTGTTTGGCTTAGCTGTAGTGTCAGAGGCTAAAATTTCCTCTGGTATGCTGATTTTTGTTGCCTTGGATTTTCAAAAATACTCCTAAATAATGTCTGAGCCTTGCAGTTCTTTGAAATGTAATCTCCTATTATACAGGACTTCTACTGATGCAGTGATAGGGGGAGGGGGCAGAGAAGCATTGTCAGTCTTATAGTGATCCTGAATTGGGTATTTCCCTTCCCCTAGATTGGTTGGACATTGATAAAATCCCAGTTGTTTAGGTCTTGGTAAAACAGTTCCCCTTGAGGGAAGGCTTCTCTAAGGACAAGGGAGACACTAGACATATTTCAGAATGGTTATATTTTCTACCCTCTTGCTGAAAACAGGGGAATATTTTTCTCAGATCTTCACAATGAGAACCTTGCAGGGGGTGGGGGCTTAGAGGTTAAGTCTCTTCAAATACAGGGACCCTTTAAGACTGGAATCCCTAGGAGATTTTAATTTTCAAGCTAGTATGTTATTAATATATTATTTTAACTTTCATACTGAGCCTCCAGTTTAAAGTGTTTCTACTCATATTGGCTTTAGCAGTGGGCTTCTGCTAAAAGTAAGATGTCAATCTTGCCTGTCTCTCTACTTTCAGGGCAGTGATTGGCTCTGTGCCCTCAATTCTTTGATGGATCTAAGAAGGCCTATTGACTTTCAGGGATTTTTAAATCTTTCTCAGCTTTTTTCTTATTATGAGGACAAGATTTACAACTTCAAAACATTTTACATTTTGAACTGGAAACCCTAACATTCTATTTTTTAAACTCTTCATTAATACATTGAATTTCTGCTATGTGCTAGAGACATTTGTGATTGCTGATTATAACAAAGGCAAATAAGATATAGTCAGTAACTTCAATGGGTACACATTGAGGGTCAAATACCAAGTTTATATAAATAAATTTTAATCATATTTTAGATTCACAGAAGCCCTTATTACCTTGAGTAATATGCTTTAGAAATCGAGTCTTATCAATTTTTTAACACTGAATGGGGTTCAGTCCTCTATCAAAGTTTTTCTTTGCATTAATTTCTTGAGAAGGAAAATATGAATATAATTTTGAAAATAATTGATGATTTTCATCTAAGTTTCATGATGTACTATACTGTTTGCAAACCAAAAATCATCAGTTTCTGAAAAAGGAACACATTTTTACAATCAATTTTTTGTCTTAGTTGAATGGACAGTGGTTTCTTTTTAAATAGTACTTATGGCTATTATGTTTTATAAAATATGTTTATTTTATTAATGAAGGATTTATTAAAGATATATTCTGAACACTTGATTTTCTCCATATTTTTTATTTTCAAATATTTTTGTCCTGTGAAAGAGAAATTCACACCGTCACAGCTAGATGAGACAAAGATATTACATGAAACAAATGCAGCCAAAGAAGTATTAAATGTTATTCTTCAGGTCCAGAATATCTACATAGAAAGTATGAGATATCTAAAGAAAAGAAAAGAAGTAAATATGTGCAACATAGTAAATAAATACTGTATTGTAGTATATCCAAAAATTCTATGTATACAATTAAAATGTACGGAAAGAGTAGTACCTAAATGGGGAGCTTGGTAACTAGGGTTAAAATATGCTAAGCTTCATGCATTATTTGGAAAGAAAGTAAAAGTAAAAGTAGTATTACAATTTCTGATTCAAAAATATATGCTGTAATCTCTAGGTAACCAATAAGTAAAAAGCACTTATACTTCAAATTAGAGGAAAATATGACTTAATGAAAATTACTCAAACCTGAACAAGATTGTAAAAGCATGGAACAAATAAGATAGATGGCAAGGCAAAAGAAATAGCTTTTAAATAAGATGGTGACTTTAAACCCAACTGTATTAGTTAATTACATTCAATGTTTAAGGACTAAATGTTCCAAAAGTATGAAAAATATTTATTTTATTACCACTAAGAAAGGGAAACTGGTATGCTCAAAAGTATGACAATAATCAGAATCCATTTTATAAATTTTATAAAAGTATTAGGTGATACAAAACAAAGACAGGGACCTCAAAGTGGTCACTTCAGCATTATCTCAAACCTACTTCTAAACCATGGACAAGAAAGAAAGAATTCAGACAAGGAATTGAAGAACGTGAAGACAGAGGAAGTCTGTATTAACTGTGTTTGTTGTATTTCTTCAGTTTCCCCTTCATATCTGCGGAGTATAGTGGTGTTTCTTTTGCCCACAAACTAAGCCAAATGGCTGATAGTGGTGAATGGAAGGGTGCGCTAAGAGAATTCGTAGTGAGTTTAGTCCCCTCACATTTATAGGGCACCACTCACTGTTGATGCCTAATACATACCTAAAAGGTCTAAAAGCATAAGCTGTTTTGATGGCAAAATCTGGTGGGGGGAGTAGAAGTATGAAATTTCTGTGCACCAACTGTAGGCCCAATGGAAGGAAATCAGACTGACCATTGTTGATGGAATTCCATTCAGAAGAAATGCCAGGAAAAGCAAAGTGAACCACGGAAAATCAGAGACTGAAGATGAAATTATAAGTACCCAGGTATAGAAAATGCTACCTGCATTCAGGTATATTCAGCTGAGGGAGCCCCCAAAAGGAACCCATAAAACTACCAACACAACAAAGACCCACCACTTGGAATCCTCCATACTCAGAGAACACCAAGGCCTGGTCACAAATGAACAGTCAAGTAAGCCTTTCTGCCCCGTGTCACATCCATTTCTGAACTCAAACACTGGACCAGCTAGATGCACACTGGTGAGTGGAATAGGAGTAGAATAGTTAGGTAGGAAAACAAATTTTACCATGCCCCATGTTCTGAAATAGAGCTGACAGAGGAGTTAAGATTTAGTAAGAAGATGGTTTGGAATCATATGATTATTAGGCTGGATTATATCATTTCTTACCTAAAGCTGACAAGAAAAGCTGTAAGGATGGCAGAGATTTTGTCAAAGTGGCTATGGAATGGAGATGTGGTATACATTAGGAAAGCAAATTGAAAGGAATCATATTGAGAAAAAAGAGTTACTTCCTGATTGCATCCCATGGAGTCAAGTTAATTCAATAAGCCAGTTGCCCTTACAGTAAGACCACAAATAGCCAACATGAAGACCTGGGCAAAAATTGATTGCATTATCAAATGATCCAGATATCCAAAAGTCCTAAAAGTGCAAGAGTATTTGGTATCTAATGTGTGTGGGGAAAGCCACATTACTTTTGTGCATTGCTAAGACCAGTTTGGGTATAGGAAATAAGTGGTCCCTTTATGAGATGAAACTGCCAAGCTTTATTTAAGCAGATGGCTGTTACTTCATTATTCAGTGTACTTTCCCTTGGCACTTCTCTCTCTCCCAATTATTGTTGCAGAATAGTCATTTATTTTGAAGAAATTACTAAGCTTCTAAGAAACAGGATCCAGAGGCCCGAACTATTTTTCTTTTTCTACCTACCTTCCAATCTGCAGCTGAAATTAGGTCGGAGACTAATTTCAACTATTGCTAAATCATAAAGAATTACATAAACCATTTCTATGATTGATCTTGAAGAATTAATACTAGTACTAACTTTTTCAAATTCTCTTTGAGGTTGGATAGGAGCAGCAACTCTAGATAACAACTATTTGGCTAGATAGTTGGACAGCTATTGCAATAAAAACCTTGATTTTCACAATTGAAACAGTTAAGGTCATCTATCTACCATCTAATGAAAACAACCAAATCAAAATTATTTCATTTGAGTGATGTGGATGTTCTATAAGAGTAGAATAAGAGAAATCTAGTGTTAGGACACTTTGTATATGGGAGAAATAAGCTCATGTGTAACTTTGCACTTATGTCATCCTGTAGCAACCTGTAGAAAAGATTACTACTTTCATACTGATTCCTAAAAACATGATGCGTGGACTCTGGCTTAATGTCTCCTCCACTTCTTGTTGCACCCAACTCCGGCCTCTATGAAAGCATACTCACTAAACTATGAATTTCAAAGAGTTCACTTGAGCAAAAAGTAAGATCAAGATCTCTCCAGGAAAATGGGAGAAGCAACTCATCATAATGCACCTACCAATATCAAGTAATCAGAATTAGAACCCATATTAATCAGTGTCAGGAGCCAGAGAACCTAAAATCAAGAGCCAGTTCTAGGAGCCTGAAAACTTTGTGATGACCCAACTGTTTGTATATAGGTCATTGGACCCTGGAAGATCAAGTGAAATAAAGTCTCATAAATATTTGTTGTGCAGCTATTGTAATGAAAATGTAAAAATTAATAAGACACACATTTCACACTGAAGGAAGAAAGGAATGATCTAATAGAGGTATATAGGAAAAGGTGTTGTAGGAATACCTATGAGGGAGATCACACTGAAGGCTTAGAGATGTTAAAAGAAGTTTTTACAAAATTTTGTTGGGAGAGGTGAAAGAAATGTGTCATACCTTGGCTGTTTGAATAGTGTTATAATAAACATGGGAATAGACATGTCTCTTTGACATATTGATTTCATTTTCCTTGAGTTTATACCTACCTAGCAGTGAGATTGCTGGTCATGCGGTAGTTCTATTTTTAATTTTTTGAGAAACCTCTACTCTGTTTTTCATAATGGCTATACTAACTTACATTAGCAACCAGAGCCTGCATCCTTCCCAGCATTTGCTATCTTTGATCTTTTTGACAGTAGTCTATCTAATTGTATTTCCTGACAACTAATGATGTTGAATACCTTTTCATAAACCTGTTGGCCATTTTTATGTCTTCTTTTGAGAAACATTTCAAGTGTTAAAAACATTTAAATTTTTTGACTATTTTTAACCAGTTTGCTTGGTTTTAAAAACTAATTCCATAGTGACATGACAAATAGTTATTCAGTGGTGAAGGTAGCTCTATTCCTTACTGCAAATCATTTTGAGTGTAATTAAATCAGTGACTGCTTTACAGCATGTAATAAAAATATTATTGCACTAAATATGCAGCATTTGAACAAAAAGAAATGTGCCTGGTAAGATTTTGGTAAACTTGCTTAGAGGTAAAATGAGAATTTTAAGAAGTTGGATGGAAATCTTAGTTCCTATTAAACTAAATTTTAAGGACAGGATTCAGATTTTGAAAAACTCATATTGCCAAGGTATCAGAAGCATGGCTGATTTATGTAACAATACTTAAAAAGTTTAGAGTGGGAAGAGCAAAGGCAAACCCCAGGGTTCTTTCCTTGAAGAACTGCTTTATCCCTGAATCGCTGACATATCTTCCAGATTAAAGCATACACTGGGCCTTCAAGGAAGTTTGACAAGCTACTGGGCATCAGCATGCAGACCTCAGGAGGCTGAGGCAGGAGGATCACAGCAAGTTCAAGTACAGCCTGAATTAAATATTGAGACCTTGTCTTAAAAAACAACAATAAAGTTTGACGAATGAATTCTTTCCAGAGATCAAAAAACATGACAGGACACTCAATTTTCATTGTTAAAATCTGTTTTTTTAGCCACTGAAAACAGTAGCAGATATATTGATAGATTGATAAATGCATAAATACATATATACACTAGAATTAAATAAATTTTAAATAGTATTATAGTAATAAATTATGTATTCCAGAAATGTTTTCTGTTTCTGCATGTTCAAGACGTATGCTGTGATTGTGAATTCTTGATCATTATAAATTAGTTAGATTTTAGAAGACTTTTATCCTTGAAATATAAAGATTGACATTTTGGACACCATTTTTCTCTCAGGAATTGAGATTACATTTTATATTTTATCAGGCCACAGCAATCTCAAAATTGATAGCAAGTACTTTATGGTCACCATTGAAAAAGCAGCAGGAATCTCAGTTTGGTGCCAAATTGTACCCATTCACTCATTTGCCATTTGGCAATGGATTTCATCCATTGTGATTGTCCCCTAGCAACTATTACAGGTTACCTTTCAATTTCCTAATTCTAAAAACCTAGGAAGCCTGGGTTACCATAGAAATTACTTTTCCACTTACATACAATTTAACTCTGCTAGGTTATTTTTATCTAAATATCTTGAATTTGATCATTCTTAAGGTTCAATCATAATATTACCTGTAAAGATTTCACATTTCTGGTATTCTACTCTCTGGGTAAAGTTACAACATATGTGACCAAATTTTACAGTAGGACATTTGTAAAGGTCAGTCGTACAGGTGTTTCTCAGACTTTGGTGCGCACTCTACTTTCAATCTAGTTAATTTTGATGCACTAACCCTCAGACACATTTAAAGGAGCAAGAAGATGTAGAATCTACTTTACTGTTCTTTAGAAATCTTAAATGATATAAATTATGTTATTAGCATTTTCTACCTCATGTTTGGAAATATACAACATTTAAATTTTTTCTTTCAATTGGTGGGAAAAAATAGTTAAAAGAGCATTAGTATTTAAGCAAGTCAGTGGCATCTTCCTCTTGGAATCATAAAAATATTATTCATCATAGACATAACTTCTGTTAATATAGTCTTTTTGGTTCAGGACCGTAAGAAAGAGCTATATCTTTCAGGGCAACTGTTTGTTTCACAATTCAGATAATATGGAGTTCCTTTCATTTTTTCCTTTGGATCATAAAGTTAAATGTAAAATCCTATTTTTCATTTAATGTTAGTGTCTAACTCTGAAAACATTTTTCTGGTACTAAACCGGTACAGTGTTATTGCTACAAAGATAAAGATATTTTTATATGACCATCTCTACGAAACAACTAGAAATGCACAGGTATGATTTCAATCTTTAGGAGGCTAGAATGCCCTTTCCCAGGAAAACATTTATAGAGTTTGATTCCAAGCACTTTTCATTATAGCTGATAAAACCCATGTGAAGACACTGCAATTGACAGACAAGTTTTGAGAGGTGGCCATTTACTGGTTGCTTTGTTTAGACTATAGTATCTAGCACAGTGCTTTGAATTCTTGTTTTCTGTAACAATATCTTCCCTCAAATTGAAAATGTAACCAAAGCAGTCAAAATAAACAGCTTAACCTTTGCATCACCCAGCTGGAATAAAAATAATTGTAGTTACTGTTTACTCAATAGCTTAAAACCAGTCATGTTGTTTCTCATATGAATAATGTTCTTGGGAAATATTCTAAAGCACAGAAGGTCACAGTTCCATCTATTTGAATGTAAATATCATGGATTGTTGCTTAAACCATGAAGTCAAAGGCAGACAAGCCATGCAGAGAGAATCTTTGCTTTAGGTTCACTTTCCTTTAGGTTTTGCCTTTGGCAAAACTTCTATCTTATTCTAGTCCATCCAAAACAACCTTCAAAGGCCTTAGCATCAAAAACAAAAGAAATGTAAATAGGGAAGGGTGGAGGGGGTGAAGGGCACACAGGTAATGGGCAAAAAATAAGAACCAAGATACATCATGTTCAGGTACAAGCACCCAATGATAAATGTAAACGTATTGTATACCTAAAATGTACCAATAAAAGAATTTAAGCAAAAATAAAATAAAATGTACCAATAAACTTAATAAAAATAATTTTTAAAAGAAAGGAGAGACTGGGGATTTAGCTCAGTGGTTCCACCATTTGCCTTGCAAGGTCCCAAGATCAGTCCTGAGTTCGATCCCAAAAAAAAGAAGGAAGAAAGAGAAAAACCTCAACTTGACCATGGCCATTTCTAAGTCAGGTACTCAACTTCATCCAAATTTTGATGAAAGTTTAGTTTTTCATTTCCAGTTGATCAACTTTGTTTTTTTGTTCTCATTCTTCATCTTCTGAAATATTTGTGCTTATCCTTTTCTCTTCCTTTACCTCTAAAGGACAAAAGACATGTGGCTATTTACTTTGATAGTCTTGTTTTTCATCACTTAATGAGACTCCAAAACCAGAGATCAGCATAAAAGGCCTGGTCCCCAACTACTTATTCTGCCTCAGTTTCTCTCATCTTTATCACCTCTTCTTACCCAAGGCTATGGTTTGATGTTCCCTCTCTAGAATTTAGGTGATGGGACTTCATGGTCAGTGTGACAGTGTCAAAAGATAAGGCCTTTAATAGATGCTCAGGTCATGAGGGCTCCTCTCTCATAAGGGGATTGAGGCCCTTACACAAGAAGCCTTTTGCACCATTCAGCTAATCTGCTCTTCGACCTTCTTCCATGTGAGCACACAGTGTTCCCCTCTTCCAGAGGATTCAGTGACATGATGGTATCTTTGAAACAGGAAGAAGCCCTCATCAAACTTGCTGGTGACTTGCCCTTGGATTTCATGGTCATACAATTGTGAAAAAATAAATTTATGTTCTTTGTAAATTACCCAGTCTCAGGTATTTTGTTTAACAGCACAAAGACCTTGACATTTTGGAAGAGATACTAGCCCCTACAACAGAAAGAAGTGAGCAGTGGGGACTATACTCTAGACATCCATGACATTGGCCTCTCTCAAAATCCCTGTTTCCAGGACACCAGCTCTAATCAGTGAGTGCGAGCTTGAATAATGCCTACTGTTCTTAACAAGTGACTTTTGGGGAACTAGAATGCTTAAATATTATTGGCAATTTGAAGGAGTACATCATTGGTTTCCTTGTAAAACTAACAACATTCTGACCAATTTACTTACATCGTTTTCACTCCATCCTTGTGTCTCTTGTGGTCAGATATATTTTAAGTTCATGCTTGTTACAAAAGAACTAAAACTGTGTCCAGCCATATAAAATTCTTTTTACAAAATTTAATATATTAATAAATATGATTATTTCTTTGTAGGTTTTTGTGAACGAATATAACTATTTAATTGTCATTTCCCTACAAGTTTTTCAACAATCTGAGATCATTTTGAAATGTGTTGCTGTTAAGTTCAGTAGGTATTAGGTGAAAGGGTCGCCAAAGAAGGGGGGCACACACGGACGTTCAAGCAAGCTTTATTGGGGCGGCACTCTGCAGCCTGCTGGGCTGACTCACAGAATGGAGACCAGCAACTGCATGGGCTGAGCTGGAAGCTTACATAGGGCTCTTGCAGGTGGGAGAGCACTAGTCCATTGGTGGGGGTGGGTGATTGTGGCTGGGGTATGTAACAACAGGTTTCGGCCAGCGGTCAGCGGGGAGGGAGTCACTGCTTTCGGGAAGCCCCTATCTTACTGGAATATCTGACCAAGAAACCGGTGGGGCAGAAAGACCTTAACTAGGCAGGGAGTCACTAACAAAGGAAGATCAAGCCTTAGTTATGTGGAAGTTCCCTGTTCCCTGTGACCAGAGTAGGGCAAGGGGAAAGGAGAGGAGGGGGCTTGCTCTGTGGGGGCTCTGAAATACCTAACATCAGGTACGTAATACATTGAAATATGAGGTATTTTAAATTTTTTAATGACTTAAAAATTATGTTAAATTAAATAATTTTTATTTGGAAGAGTATATGAACCCTAAATGTATGTTTTAAGGAATAATAAAAACATCAAAATCCTCATTAAGTAGCAAAACTTAAGAATAACTTAGAAGCCCCTGATATCTTCGAATATTTATCCCTCCCTTCCTGCCCCTACGGGTATCTCTTAGTTTTACTAATGTGAGAATAATTATCCTGCTTTCCTTTGTAATTTTGTACCTTATGTATGTACTTCTGACACTATATTCATTGAATCTACTTGCTTTTGAAATTTATATTAATGGGATTATATGCATTTTTGAGTCGTTTAACTTTCATTCGCTATTACGTTTGTGAAGTTCTTAGGTGGTGATGTTTATATCAGTAGTTCATATTCATGTCTGTATTATGCCACTGAATAATGATATCCTACTTTATATATTCAGTGTATTCTATTAAGATCGATGCTTGTTACATCTTCTGAAAGGCATGAACAAGAGATTATTTAATTTATTAAAGAATAATGATAGAATTGGTGAGTCATGAGTGTTTCTCGTTTGGATATGATCAGACTGTTTTCTAAAAAATTTTCCAATTTATGATCCACCCAATACTACATGAAATTTTTTTTTATTTATATCTTTTTTTGATATTTGGCAATATTAAATCTTTTGATAGTCTAGTGGGTATGGTATGGTATCTTATTCTATTTTTTACTTGTATTTCCTGATTATTAATGAATCTACATATCTCTAACATTTTTACTGTTGTTCCTCTTCCTTGAATGGGCCTATATTTGGCCCAATTTTCTATTTAACTATTTGAAAATTTCTTCTGGATATAAGTCATTTCTATACTTTATATGAGTAGCTATATTCTCAGAGTTTTGTGGCTTGGACTTTTTGATTCCATTAGGGTGTCTTGATGAACAAATTAATGTGTTTTGTTTCGTTTTGTTGGGTTTTTTTTTTTGTACCAGGGATCAAACTCAGGACCTTGCGCTTGCAAGGTAGGCACCGGAACCACTGAGCTAAATCCCTGGCCCATTAATGTATTTTTATATAACCACATTTATCACTACACCTCTTAATTTCTCACAATTAGTTTTTTAATCTACATAGAATTGATTTTTTTGGTTTAGTGAAAGTCTGAATTATGGTTTTTATTTTCTTTTCAGTATACTAGCATCATTTGCCATAATAATCATTGCACTTTCCTTGATTAATTTCTATCATCAAATCTGTCAAGTAACAAGCATACATATATACAGAAATCTGTTTCTAGACAATTCAGTTGCACTGATCTATGTGTCTAACATGCCACTTTAGAGAAGAGAGAAATAACATTGAAAAAAGAAGAAAAATACACACAATTTAGAATTAATTTTGTGGTGGATAGCGATGTTAAGCATTTGTACTATACATTTTTTAACACCAGGAACATTTTTTATAAACTAATGGGGAAGAACTGTAAAACAAGATTAAAGAGACCAGTGCCACAAATTGTAGAGTCCAGTGCAAGCTGAAAATGTGGGATCTCTTATTAAAAACTTTAAGAATTTTAATTTGGGATCAGTTGAGCATTAAACCAAGATGGGCCCTATTGAATATGGAGCTGTATGCAACTACACATATCACGCACCCGTAAAGTCAACTCCACAAATAATCTATATGAGAAGGCCCTGTTTTAGGTGAGAACTTTTAAATGACATAAAAATTAGCTCCAGCTTCTTACAAAAAGCAGTTTTCAATCAGGAAAAAAACATTATGTGAAAGGAATTAAACATGTAGCATACAATCAGGTAGAAGTTTTAACATTAAATTACATCTAACACTAGTAAGTACACCTGTAATGACAAGAGACCCTATTACTAACAAGAGGAGGCAGTAATCTTTAATTGGTCTGCTTTTATTCCTCATTCTCCACTCAAAAATTTGGATCCCTGACCTTTATATATTTTCCTACTTTGGCATTACTGTAGGGCCGTGCTCTGTGCAACTCTTTCAAGAGTCATTGGTGTAATACACCAAATTGAATATACTCTTCACATAGTCCCCTGCTGTGTTTACTTTATGGTGTTTCAAATAAACATTGAAAGGAATTTATAGACCCCTAGTAGTAGCTCTTGTGCCAGAAATACTTAAGTGAAAGGCTATTTGAATGGGTGCCTGTGGATACATCCTCTTATAACCTCTCATTAGATTTTCGTAGTTGCCAAAAGAAATAAATTATTTTGTATTATTAAAATTTGGCTCAATTTCTGTAGAATATATTAAATAATGCTTTTATTATTTAGCATTATTAGAGATTCTAGTATCTCAGGTAATTGAATTTTAAAGAATAACGAAAACTGTAATTTAATTTTCAAAACTTCAAGTTTCTATCATTCTCTCTTTCTATGTTAAACACTTTTTATTTCTGTGAGTTACCACCTTACCTTACTAAACAGAATATTTCAACTGTGATTAGCCTTTTCCTTGATTGTTTATCATTATTTTGGACATTAATTACCCGTGTAGGTTGTAATCAAGGCTACTATATTATCACCAGCTCGGTCTATTGTGAATGTAGTGTTTTTACCTACTGTCATTGATTCTCCTACTCCTTGACTCGATTAAATTGTTAACTACTGCTTGAGATTATCCCTCTTCCTTAGGATTATACTCTACTCTGAAGTTTCTGTGGGCTGAGAAGCTACTTACTAATTTAGTATAATTCTGCCCCAAATAAGAGTCAAAAGCTTCAAAGAAGTCATCTAGAGAGAAGTGGAGTTCTAGTAAAAGGCTCTGTGACTGTTGTTGGGTCACTAATCAGCCTGCTGTACATACATTTATATTCACTGCTCTGCTAGAGCTGGGCCAAAGAAAGAGCTTGTTTATGCATGTGCCATTGTAATGAGTATTTATCTCAGCCTTTGACTTACTCTCAGTTTGCAGACTTCTCATTCCTCTGTTGTTTATTACATTTCCTGCCTGCTACATTATTGTAATTCCAGTGCCCAAATGGACATCCAGTAATTCAAGTTAATTTCCTCATGTGTATGTATAATTATAAAGAAACCAACAGTTATTGTATATCTGCTATCTACCCAAGAATAAGCTGATCATTTATCCACACAATGAACATACAAAAAAAAATTACCATCTTATAGATCATAAAACTGAGGTTCAGAGAAATTATAGAAAGCATGCATATTTATAAATTCAGCAAAAACTAACAAAGCATATGTCAATAGATGTTCATCAAATGTTTCTTTAATAAACAAAAATTATTTTAGGCAGTCTGGCTTTATAACAGCAGATATTTTCACAACAGAGTGAGTAGGAATAGTGAATTTAGTTAAAGTAACCTTTGAGATTATCTTTGATTTTCATTTAAAAATTGTATGCTTTCTATTGCAGATACAGTATAGGAAATGGATCTAATAAATAATAAGATCTTAGAAGAACTTCAAAATCAGTGTCAAAGTGTAATCTACAACATCTACAACAATTAGAAAACAAGATAATCTCAATGTGCACCTATAATTCTGGTTACTATAAACAAATAAACAGTTTGCTCTTATAGGCAGTTTTTATAACAATGGAGCCTATTAAATTCAGAACTGTCAGTTTTCCAATGCTACAGGCTACTGAATAAGATTGCATGGTTCCCATTAAGATCAGCTGATACTTAGCTTAATTTATATAGAAATACTTCAAAGGAAAGAAATCACAACTCCTCTGCTAGTTTATTGATTGCAGTCTTTAAGAAGAGCTTGCTAGTACACTGTTCTTGTATGTCTTCAGGGCAGCATCTCAGGATTATATTTCCTGATAAAGGCCCCTAACAAAAAAAATGAAGAAGTGGTTCTTCCAGGTACCTTTCATGCATACCCACTGAATATTTCTCTCACTTCCACCTCATCCAAGTTATGGTTAATTTGTAAGGAACCAAAATCTGCCAAACTTAAATAGAGGAACTGCTCACAGAACCCATTTGAAAGAGACTTGACTAAGTGAACCATGAATCTGAACACGTCTGTACATTGTGTGTGTGTGTGGGGGGGTCCAACTCATGCATCTCTGGGTTTGCCTGACTGTGGATCTTCTTATGTATTGGTTCCTGGTATTGTGCTTTATCACTCTGTAATCTGTCTGGTCTCCTTTTTGTTGGTTCCACATTTCCCATAATCACTGTATGTTAGACTCTGAGAGTACAGACCACTCCTTTTAGATACTCACAGTTAAATCACTCCATCACTGTATTTCAATTCTAATTTCTAGAAGAAAGGATGGGCTTTTTCTTTGTCTGATTGGCTCAGCTAGAGTCTGGTGTCCACTCCAACCAATCTTCTTTGAGCTGGAAGATTTTTTTGTTTTTCAATATATAGGATTGTATCTTCAGAGTAAGGATGCTATTCATCTGAAAATCAGTGAGCTAAAGTGTTGGTGGATAAGTGTAGCATAAATAGTACTACAGCCTCTGGCTGTAATAGCATTCTCCCTAAGATATTTAGACAAACAAATATATCATTAGATACATTTCTTCCATAGTCTGTCTGATTCTAATTCCTCTGCTATATTTCCTGAGTCCAAAATAAAGGAAGCAAAGCATCTTCTCTAACTACTGACCAATTCTGAAATGTATAAGTTTCATATCAACCAAAACCTTTATGTAATTGAAGATTACCTTCCTAGTGGCTATAAAACTATATCTATAATTGGAAAGATGTATTATAAGATATATTATTACATAACAAATTACTTCAAAATTTAGCTGGTCAAAACAATGAAACATTATTTCACGGTGTCTGTGTGTCAAGAATCCAGAAGCAGTTTAGCTGGGTACGGCAGACTCAGATTTTTATAAAGCTGCAATCAAGGCATGGAACAGCATTATAGTCATTTCAAGAATAAAGCGGGGAAGGATCCGCTTCTAAACTTACTTGTGAGGCTGTTGGCAGATGTGCAGTTATTAGCTGCTGATCAGAAACACGAGTTCTTTGTCAGTGGGTCTCTACAATGTAGTTTTATTAGACAGTTTGAATAATCAACTCTTTACCTGATTAGGGTATTCATTTTTCAGAACAAAGGACAAATAATATACAATGGTAATTTATTTTTCTGTTCTTCCTTTTTTTTAAATTGTCTATGAACTTTTCACTCCTTTTTTTCTATTATGATTATTTTTCCAAGTACTCAAATATATGAAAGCAACTATCAATTTCTTTATCTCTGTTTTTGGAAACAATTTCTATCATGTTCTATCATTTGATTCTAATATGTAGTGTTAGTCACTGAACCTGATACTTTCCTTCATATTTCTGCCAACTTAGATGACCTTTCAGTTTTTTGGATCTCAAGCATTTTTTTATGAATAGTGCCTCAAACATTTTCTAGAAGTTTCCTAAGAAATAACATATGATCTCCAATGTTCTTACCTTTACATTTTTCAACTAGATGGAGAATTCTAAGTTGGAAATATTTTCACTCAGAAAGGCCTGTTACAGCTGGAGTTGTAGCTCAGTGACACCACACCTACCTGACAAGTGCAAGGTCATGAGTTCAGTTCCAGGTACAATAAATAAATAAAGCCTGCTACACAGAATACTCTATTATGTTGTTATTGAAAAGTCTAAAGACATTCTCCTTCCAAATTATTATTCTTCCCTGATTCTTTTAGAATCTCCTATTATTCATAGTATTTTGAAATTCCCATGCTTTTAGGACATATAGTTCATGGTGGTGAGTACTCACTGAATCCTTTTAATCAGGATTACAAATAATTTTTAGACCTAAAAATTTTCAGTGGCACCTCTTAGATTCTATACTTGGGGGAAAGGGGTTCTAATTCTATAATGCCTATTATTTATATAGTGGAGCTGATAATTTAATATTTTTTCTTCCAACTTACGGTAAAAATAATCTATCATACTATAGCCATTAAGTATGCATTTGTTTATTTTATATTATCTGATATTTCATCAATCTCAACATCCAAATCTCGCTTTGAATTCTTTACTTTGTTCTTTTCTGTATATCTTTATATCTTCTACATAGTTCTTATATCTTCATTTCAAATTTCTTTGTTGCAGGCTTTCCTCAAATTCTTTACACTTCTTTAATCTGGTCATCCTTTCTTCTTTAAGAGTAAATCACTATAACACTTACTGATGTGAGATGATGTGGGTAAAGAATGAAGGACCAGCAGACTGTTTTAGGGGAATTCACTCATTTCATAAGCTATGGATATTGACTTCTCCATATACCTGAATCTGACAGGATGAAGAGAGGACAATCAAATTAGAGCTAGGTTCTATTGGCTGGTGACATTTTGGGACATAAACAGAAGAAAGGTGAAAAAAATCCCCAGAGTAGACAATGTAGATTTCTACTTAATCTAAATAAGTCAACCTAGATCTCAACTGCAAGGTCCATGACTACAAAGATATTTTGCCAAAACCATAACTCCTTGTGCCCCATGGTTATGTGTGGTATGGTGGGAGTTTGGGTGTTCGAGAGTCCAGAAGAGGAGGGCTAGTCTCTTGATGAAGTAAGATGGGCCCTTCTTATTTAGACCTTCTAGGAGCTGTTTAGTGTTCAACTGCAATTTTATGTTTTCAAATTCACCACAGTTTTGTTTTTGTTTTTTGTATTAAATTCTTTTATTGGTACATTGTAGGTATACAACACAATTACATTTCTCATTGGGAATTGTACCTTTACATAATGCAT
>NW_004624751.1:25832010-25851527 GCF_000247695.1 Heterocephalus glaber
TCTAGGAATCTGTCCATTTCTTCTGTGTTGTCCATCTTATTGGCGTATAGGTTCTGGAAGTAGGTACTGATGATCCTCTGGATTTCTGCTGTCACCACAGTTTTTAAGGCTAAGAAAGCAGAGTTCTTAGAAATTCTCCAAACAAAAGTCATTGTATATCATTCATAATGTATTATTTGCATGTTTTAAATAATAATGAGTGATAATAATAACAACAACCAGTAAATCACTTTTGTGTGATAAGGCTAAAAAGTTTGCTGAGTTTTAGAAAAATGTAAGTATATAAATAATAAATGCATGACTTATAATTACTGTGAATTGATATTTTATGACAATATTATGTATTTTAATAACATAAAAGTAAATTCTATCTGACATAAGCATTTGATAATATAAAACATTTAAAGAAGGAAAAACAAAATGAAATAAATGCTAAATTAAAAAGTCCTTCAGTGTTAAAAAATAATACAAATTTTGCAAACATGTAAAACATGTAGAAGTCATTCTTGAAATTTTAAAGCACACAAAGCACTAATATCCATATCTAATACGATCCCCGGTACCAAAAATATATATATATATATATCCATATCTAATAGTTCTGATCTTTCGTAGAAAATTTCCTTTTATTTTATGGTGGTGTTTGCAGAGTGAATCCAAAGATCTTCAAGTAGAACTTAGGGTATATATTCACAAATTTCATTTTCTTTTTTAATGGTGAAAATATCTTATTTGTTTCCCCTGAGTTTGGTTTTGCGGTTGAAATCTGTGTCGCTTCCCTGATCCAAATTTAAACCAATTTCTAATTCTTTATTGAAATATACCATGACAATATTCAAAATTTTCCCTCTGTATTTTTTTCTGTGAAAGTACTTACAAACAACTTTAGCCTATGAAGTATTTCTAAACACTGGAAAATGCTAAGTAACATTATTGAGTAGTGTCACAGTAACATAACATTCAGATATTCTAACAGTTGATGATCCTACACAGAATTACATGTCAGTATTGTCAGTTTAAGAAATTCACAAAACTTATTTCTTAGAATAATGCACAGGATTTGTATTAAACATACTATTCACAGGATATCTTAATATTTATTTCATTTGCAAGAATGATGCATCTTTGGGAGCAGATGGGGTCACAAACAGACACAAAGCACAGTAATGGCCACTGATGAGATGTGACTGCATCCCTCTACCTACTCCTGTGCTTGTTCCAGAAATGTCTGGCTTATCCTTCCACACTGCACAGCAGTAATTCCTGCTCTTAGTTTCATCTGATGTCAGTCTATTCTTTTAAGTAACATCTATATGGTGACTGTTTAGCTTTAATTCTAACAGGAGAATTAGCATTCCTTTTCCTGTATTCCCAGCTGATTTCTCTATGAAATCAGAAAATAATATATATGTTTCCTGGAAAATATTAGGAAAGAATCCCCACATGGAAACATTACTATATGTTCACCCTTCATTCTTTGTATATAGGATGACTAAAATTGTCAGAATTCCAGGAAGTACACACACACTGTAATTAGGTTTAAAATATCACTACTCTCCTAAATTGGTTATTTTCCTTCTGCTTCTAGTTTCCTCAATTGCAATGAATATTCTTTCTAATATTTTCTCTTCTGTCTTATTCTTCTTATACTTATATGTTAATATCTTTAAAGTATTAACATTAATAATGACATTAAGTAAATGAAAGAGAAGAACCTATCATTTTACTCATGCCCTTCTTCACCCTTGGCAGTTAACTTGCCTACCCATAGCTGATAAAAGCAAGTATTTAAAAATTAATAAATAAAAAAAAGTGGGAAAATCTTCAGGAGTTATTAG
Source organism: Heterocephalus glaber (assembly GCF_000247695.1). The sequence continues at coordinate 25,833,849 of NW_004624751.1, forward strand.
ATATGTCCTTGGCCTTGATGGTAGTAATGGTTTTATAGATGTATACTTGTCTCCAAACTCATCAAATTCTATATGTTTATATCAATCATACTTTAATAAAGTGCTTCTAAAAAGAAAGAAAAAAACTTTTGTATCACACAACTGAACCTCACCCTCACCAGGCAGAGGACATCTCAGAGGACAGATAATGGACTATAGACTCAAGCTGTGTCAATTAATTGAGCACCTACTTTGTAAGTTTTGTGCTAAGTACTATGATTATAAAATGATGACAACAAACAATTGGCCCATCAGGTTATTGCAACCAAATGTTTATAATACAGAAAAAGAAGTGTTATCTGCCAAGGAGATCAGGACAGCCTCACAAAGGACCAGAATATTGGGTTTCCCATAGATAAGATGGAGTCAGGCAATCCAAAGACAAAAATACCCAACTAGGGAAAGAGCATATACCACATCTAAGAGGTGAATGAAAAAAGATCATGTTTGGACTGGGCAAAAAGTAATAGAGAATAAGTGTTTGGGTGGGCTGTAGTTTTTGGAAAGGTTGAAAGTCCAGATCGAAAAAAGATCTTGAAGAAGATTGGCATTTATCCTGAAAGCAGAGGAAATATTAGGCATAATTTCATTTTTGTAAGAGGAGAGTGGTGTTGTGGCAGTTTGGTGAACAGCTAAGAGAAGCAGCAGGTAGAACATTCTAAGGATACAGTACTCTTAAAGTAATTCAAGGGGTAAAGATACCACCTCCAGATATCCATAAGCTTTTTGTTGTTACTATTATTGGATAAGTCAGAAAAGTAATTCATGGGCACCTTGCAAGTTTGTGGGCAGTGGTCCTCTATTTGGTGTCATACCATCCTCACAATCATCACACCCTTGCTCAGAATTCCATGGGTAACCTTTGGGCACCTCAAAGGCAATGATGATCTAAATCTTGTTTACAGTATATATTTTAGGATCTGGTGAGACTACATGGGCACCCAGTATTTGCCAAAAAGATGAAAGCTACTGTATTAGACTCTTGGAGCAGATTCCTACACTCCTCTGGCTGTTCCAGTATGCAAAATTGATGTACTGATAGCCACAACATATAGAACACAGGATCTCAGGAGTCGTGGCCAGCCAGCAGTAACTGTGCCACTTGGGAACCAGCTAGAATAGCACATTCATGGGACTTATTCAACGCCTACTGGATCAAGAAGTCTGGAATTGGAGGACCAACATTTAATGTCTAGGCAAACATTCCAGATCATTCTGAAGCAAAATGAAGTTTGAGAACCACGGATGTGCAGTAGTCCAAAAACAACTTTCTCCTTTACTAAGAAGTCATGTGTCCTAAGTCTTTTTAGTGTTATCCATGCTGCCTTGGTAGTCTCTAGCCCCAAATCTGTAAGCAAGTGTCTTAGTTAAGCAGCAAAGTACCATAAATTAGGTGGCTTACAATCAACAGAAATTTATTTCTCACAGCTCTAGAGGCTAAACATCCAATATCAGGGTGACAGTCTGGTTGAGTTCTGGTAAGGGCCCCTCTTTTGGATTGCAGAATATCAATTTCTTATATTACCTTCACATGGAGGAAAGTGCCCATTGCAGCAAGGTTATATTGGACTAGAATGCTATGAAATGAGGACTAATGTTGTTCTGAGTAGAAAATCAATACTGATCTAGTTATAAAAGATCTACATGTTTATTAACTTTATTTTATGAACAAGTACTTATTTAATGGGACAAACTCAATGACTCTCTTGGGAAGTACAATTGAACCTCATCCCTATTTAAGGACACAGTATGATTTGCCCTGAATAGGAGATGCAGAAAATCAGACTATACGGCTGTATTGTCAATCTAGGGGCTTCTTTGGTTCAATTCACTAATAGATGAAAATGTAGCGGTTGCTGAATTAGAATCAGTAATATTTCATCAAAATGTATTCTTAATTGATTTTATTTTTATTTCTTCTGATAATTGCCAGAATTCCTGCTCAAGTCCAGCAGTTGGCCCTCTCTGTCAGTTAGGCCAGCAGGGTGTATTACTCTCAATCTGAGTTAAGAATCATTTAATGAAAATACTACCAAGATGGTTACTATTTTTTGATTAAGTCAAATAAAAATGACAATGCTGATGGTGACATGTTATCCTCACCTGAGCAAAAACTAACAGTTTTTAAAGTCACTCTATCAGACCTTAAGTACATGTGCGCACACACATACACATACAGACACACACAAATTCTTTTGGTCACCTTTTTGGTTCTTTAGTATTTCAGTCATTTCTTGTTGTATTGTGTCCTAAATTCAAAGTGAATATACTGTACATTATACAGTTCAAGCTTACTGATTTTCACTTCATGAATCTATACACCCTATAATTCTCACCTAAAACCTGGCAGTTTAATCTGTCTTTGAAGGAATAATTTCATAAAAGAGACTTGTAATGAGTGCTCTTATCACTACAATGTCACTATATTTACAAAATATACTACAGGGCACTTACTAATATACTACAAATTGCTGCATAAATCATTTGGCCTAAGCTAAATTTCTAAAAATACATTAATAAAGCAGAAATAGTTTAGTATGCTTGACTTTGAAACACTTTTTCTTTCTAATCTAAAGTATTTTGAGTGCTGTCAATTACTATTATTTCATATATTTTTCTTCCTCAACATTTCTTTTTTTTTTTTTTTTTGGTACTGGGGTTCAAACTTGGGTCCTTATGCTTGCGCAGCAGGCGGTGAAACCACTGAGCTAAATCTGCAGCCCACTCAACATTTCTTAATAGTTTTCGTCAAATATTAATTTGGAAATAGCCCACCATTAATTTTTACTATTTTAATAGAGAATAATAGAATATGTGGGAAATAAAGTGGCTAAAGAATAAAGCTAGGAAAAAATTATTTTTTAAATAAATGATAATTTCATTCCTAACAATATTTCCATTTATCTTGGCTGTGAGACAGAAACAATCTTATGTGCCTAATGTGTTCTCAGCAAGTAGAAACCTCTGTGAAGGTTTGTGTAATGCTGGATGCTGTGTGGTCTCAATCCTCTCCATGCAGCAGAACTGCACTCTTAGCTCATGTGCAGATAATTGACAAATTTATGTCCAGAAGCTTGTAGATTTCAGAACAATTAAGCTGTTCAACGCTGAAGAGATAATTCTGCTCTTCATTTTAATCATTTTCCCTAGTAATACTCCAAAACGGTTTCCCAATTAGATCAATAGTTCCTTAAAGAAGCCAGATTTAAAATTAGAATCAGAATGACACTATTTTCCTCATATTTTAAGCATCTCCTATACTCTCAAGCCCTATATAAAAATGTACATATTATCAAACATAAGTAGGGCAATATAAGAAAGAAAAAATTTGCACAAGTCTCACTGGTGATCATAGATACAAAAAATAACCCATTAGCACCCAACAAATACACTAAAATATTTACCCAGTGAATGAAATTTTAATTTCAATTAATATAACTTATATTAGAGGCATAGATGAGGTAAAAATGAAACAACATGATAAACGTATAAAAATTAAATCCAGATTCATGATACAAATTTTTGGTAGTCTGTAAAAGTAATATCTTTAGTCTTACAAAGAGTCTCTATCAATACATGAAAAGGAAATCATACCAATGATTGGAGATTAGAACCATTAAGGATGGGGCTAGGACAAGGGTAGCTGGTTTCACTCCTACTATTCTATATTTTATGGGAGAGTATAGCAGAAATATGACAAGACAAAGCAAGGAAGGAAGGAGGGAAGGAAGGAAGATATAAAAGTTACAAAAGCGCTGGGGATATAGCTTATTATTAGAGCATTTTCCTAGCATGCAGAAGACCTTGGCTCTTATCCACAACACCACACTCAAAAAAGGAAAAGATGAAATAAAATTTACATTTGCTCCAGATGATATGATTATTTATAATAAAATTAATCTAAGAAAATATTTTAATGAGTACTAATATTGCTCATAAAGTTTGAATTAAATCTCTGAATAGAAATTTTGTCACACAGCATTCCTATGTGTGAACAATAACCAATTAGAGAATATGAAAATGTAATATCATCCCCCCTCCATATATATATGTATATATATGTATATATATGTATGCATACACATATATGTATATATATATGTATATGCATATATATATGTATATATATATATTTTTCCGGTCCCCTGTTTTAATGTAAAGATTTAATGTATTTCCAATGTGTGCATTTTAGTCTAAGATTTTTATTTTTACAGAGTTTAACCACCTTATTCCAAAATTCACATGGAAAAATAAATGGGCAAAAGCAGTAAATTGCAATTTAAGAAAAAGTGAAATAGAAAGGCTCTTTCTAGGAAAAACTGAGATAGCTAGAATAATCCATATTTTACTATTGATGCAATGTCAGACAAATATAAAAGAAGAACCAAATATGGAAGATAGATGCAGACTGGTGCACCAAAGAAACTTTGTTCAGTGACAAATATTGTATTATAACTCAGTGCAGAACATATAGGCTATTCACTGAAAGATGTTTGGGCAATTAACTGTCCATATGGAAGATAATAACATTATATCAGCATACTGCAGACAAAAATAAATGCCAGATGCATTAAATATGTAACAGGAATTTTTAACTTAGAAAAATTAGTAGGATAATTCAATGATACAGAGCATGGAAATATTTCCAAAGAAGCCAAAAAATATGAAAATATGAATACTGATAAATTATACTTCATTGGAAAAAATACTGTACTAAAAAAACACCATATTACCCTCTTTAAAAAGCCACAAACCATGAAGAGATACTTTCACAGCTGCAACTGACATGATACTAGATTTCAGAGCATATACAAAATTATTAAAAATCAATTAGAAAGAGATAAATCAATTGATAAGATATGTCCATGAAGATGGACAGAAAAATGTCTGAGGAAGAAATCTAAGTAACCAATGTAAATAATAAAAGATACTCTATTTCTATTAATCAGGGAATTTAAATTAAGATAATCTCATCCAATTGAGAGAAAATGAACAGACCTGTTAGTACTAAATATTGGCAAGAATGGAAAGGAATTCTACTGAGTGGGTGTGTAAATTGCAAAACAACTGTATGGGTTAGGGTCCCACAGTAAACATATGACACAAAGGAAGTAATTAAAGGCAGTTTAATGAATGGACTATTTATAAAGCTGAGAAAAAGAGTAATAATAAATTGATAAAGGGCACCAAAACACCACAGGATGAGCAATAGTAGGAAGACATTACTATGTCAGGTCCAGCTGTCTTTGCTGCATACAGCCACTCACCCACAGTGACATTTATTAAGGAATTCAGAAGCTGACCATATCCCATCAGGCACGGAGCCCACTTCTCCCCAAGTTCTTGAATTTCAGCATCTCACAAATTTCATGTGTTACTTGGTCCAGAGAGGAGGAATTCTTGATCCACTTTCGTGGAGAAAGCAGCCTTTGCAAAATCCTGCCCTTCTACATGACAACACTTCCATGCCCTTTCCTTGCACAGGTCCCGTCTTCGACTCTGTCTTGGCAATGAAATTTCAGGCCTTGGTATTTGGGCCTATGACTGAAACTGATACCCGCCTCCCAGAGCTGTACAGTATAGGATTACACATTTAGTTCTCAAGTTTCCATCCTTGCTTGAGGCTTCTGAACATTTTCATTCTTCCTTTCAATACTGACTGGATAAATAGTCTAAATATGATGCTGCATATTTATGTCTTAAGAGTTGAGACAGTTCACTTTATCCTATTCTAACACAGTGCTGGACCCAGATGTTTGGAGTACTTATGTGCTTCAATATCTTCCCTGACTTTCACCCCTATCATGTTTCAGGTGAACCTTGGCATTTTAATCATGACAGAACCAGTGTAGGAAAGGTCCTGACTAATGATAGGTGTTATGATTTAGATCCAAAATGTCCCTTAAAAGTTTTATGTTTGGAGTGGGGCATGGTAGAAAAGGGCAGCTTGTGTGGTTGTGATTTAGAAACATATGTACTTGTTTCCAATAAGCATGTATGTTTGTTTCCCTTCTCTCTCTGCTCCCTAGCCACCATGCCTGAACAGCTTTTCTCTGTCATTCCTGTCATTCAGTTCTGCCATGCCCTTTCTACTTGGATCCAGCCAACTAATGAATGAATCCACTAAAACCATGAGCCAAAATAAGCCTCTCCTCCTTTAAACTGTGGGTGTTCGGTATTTTGCCCCAGTAATGAGAAAGTGACTGATACAATAGGATTATTAAAAGTCCCTTATATGTTTATTTTACAAGCTTAAAACAGGACTAAATCACAACAGAGACCATCACAACTTCACTCTTTGATATCCTTTGGCCCGCCCTAGCCTTCTCTTCTGGAAATTAACAGAGCAGGACATTGCAAATCAAGTAGCTTTGAATCTGTCCTAATATAACCCAGAAGCAGAAAATCCAGAGTGTTCTGAGGATGGTCTGTAAAATTGTCAGCTGTGTTTTGAATATTCATAGGATTAAGGTTGTTTGGCTAAATTTCAAAAAATATTTCAGATTTTAGAATGTCTATGTAAGAAAATGAAGGTTAGCTTTATTTCAGACATTGATTTATTTTTATCAAGTATACCCCATTCATTCTAAACTTGCTCTGTTACCACTAATTTCTATTAGGAACCCAACACAGCATAAACTGGCTTTGCTTCAGATGTCTTTGTTTGTCAGTGGGAAAACAGTCATCAGGATATCCAAAGAGTGCAAAAATTTGCAGAAGCACCAAAAGGGACTTTAGTAGCAATTCTAAATTTTCTGTAGATTTCCCCTCAATGGTTATAAATAACCTTGAAAATCCATGTGAATTGTATCACAGCAGTTCAGGAGGAATGTTTGTTTATTTCTCAGCTGAGATATTTCTGTAAACAATAGGCCCCTGTGAGGAAGCCAGACTCCCAATGTGGTTGATAATAGTTTGTTGTATTTGCCAAATTGGAGAGTTTGGCAATGTTCTATTTCTCTCTCCGACAGGAACTATGTCTTCCTTCCAAGAGAATAAAATTATTTCAGAGCTATATGTAAAAGTCAACAAGATGCTCATTTTAGGTCTCAAGATTTATGAAAATTTTGTGTCCTGTGTCTTTAATATGCCTCTTTGTCCTGTATTTAATACCTACTGAATTAAAAGTCTACAATTAAAGTATGCCTGATATCAAAGAATCACCAATGAAAACAGGAGTACATTAGGGTTCTACTTTGAACATTTTGCCTATGCATAACATTGTTGATTTTCTTGGATTCAGTGGAATGTTACTAGTTTTATATTTCCTCCTGAGAGATGTATAGACATACTCAATTGGAAAACATATAGGACAGTATTGACTAAGATTTACTAAGTAGTGTTTTTAAGAGCAAGACTAGTTTGGTCACTTTCATAAGCAGTGTGTTATTTAATCTGAACATATTCCTTTTGTAGGAGTGCAGAGGAGACATCAATTCAAGCTGTTACTTTTTATGGCCAATTCCATTATCTCTTCTCCTATAATTTGTCTGCACTTCTTTTTTGCTTCCCATCCCTTAGCACTAAAGTCCTCATTCATACCTGAGTAGGAACACACACATCAAGTGGCTTTGACACTCAGGTGCAATTACCAATGATGCATTTGCCTCGATGTAAATGTCAGGATGTAGCAGCAGAAAGGTTACCTCCTCACACTGCAGGAATAATCACTCTGCAAAGTGCCAAACCTCTATTTCACTCCACCTACTTTCCAGATCCAGTGGAAGGTGTCTAGCATCAGTCACAAAAACTGGTCCCTAAATCTGCATCTCCTGGGACAGTCACACTAACTGGCAATTCCAGAGTTTGTTTTCTCTAAAGGCTCAAAAAGAAAAGAGGAAGCAGTGGGTGGGTTTGATTTACTGGGATGCATTCTTGCAAGGATGGGCTTTTACATCCTCCTGCCTGATGAAGATCTCGGTCTTTGGAGTGGTCAGCCACCTACCTAGTTTACAGTCTCTGGGGTTGAGAGTCAGGGAAAGGTCCATCTGGATTCATTGAGAATGTGAAATCTGTACCTTTTTCTGCCTCTGAATCTCCATCTCTTTGTCCCAGTCTTTAATTAGCCCACTAAGAAGAAAAACAGGTGAAGCCAGAGACACTCTGGGGCTCCAAGAAAGTGGGAGACAGCAACACAAAGGAGACCCGAGGAGATGAAGAACATTTTGTATCTAGTTGTTGCTATTTTGCTCAGCTCGCCAGTTTGGAGGAGGGGTGGGGACACACATGCTGGCTTTTTCCCCCAACGCAGCTGAGACCTTTATGAAATCACTGCAGAGGCAGGGGCGGCGAGGCACTATTTTTATCTCCAAATTGATTCAGCTGCAGTCGCTGCTGTGCCTCTGACTTCGCTGCTTCCCGGCCCTCCCCCTCGCCTGTCCCCACTCCCAGCTCCAGCCCGATTTGGAGACTTATCTTCAGCTTCCTGCACTTTCCACTTCCCCTCCTCGCTCTCCTTTTCGCTCCCGCCCGGGCTGGGCTGGGCGCGGGCGGGCTCCTGGCAGGATACTGATAGTGACAGGAGTTGATAGTGCCGCAGGCTCTGACATCCCGCAGAGGCGCGGCCAGCCAGCAGCCAGCCTCTCTGGGCCCAGCCAGCATCTGATTGTTCACCCTCCAATTTCCTTTGCCCTTGGGAAGAGGGTTCCACATAGAGAACTCATCAATTGAAATGCTGCACGTCTGAACATTTGCCAAATGTGTCCCATCTGACTTAGGTGTACACTTTCAATTTTGTTGCTAGGAAGAAATGACATGTACATGCTTGGGCTTTTCGTCTTCCTAGGTCAGTGTGGCTACACACTGAAGCTGCTGGAGAGGGTGGCTTGCCTCAGAGGACTGAGAGAGATTTCCTTGTTGGGGGCGGCAAGGGAACAGCACAACATCCCACCTACCTTTTTTTGTGAGTGATATTCAGAGTTGCCTCTTTCTTCTCTCTCCATGAAGGTGGGGAGTGTTTCCAAAGCCAGGTAGTTTTCTATCCATGTCTCTGTTGTCTATGCCTAGCAAATCAGGGGATGGCCCTCAGAAATGCTTGTTACAATGAGATCACTGAGTAAGGGTGTATTTTAAGTACCAAAACAATAAAAAAAATACTATGAAAATACAGAAGAATGTGTAGGCTGAGGATCGGATTGTCTCAGGGACTCCTGGGTTCATTGTCCAACTCTGACTTAACATGGACCCGATGCTGCGCACAGGGTCTCTCTGTTGGTGGTGGGTTGGTGGGCTCAGTGAGGAGGGAAGGAACCCTCCCTCTGGGCAGGCAGCGACAGTGTCTCAGTGAGTGTGTTTGAGTAGAGTAGTCAGTGTTCTAGAAATGCTGATCTAGATCAGATGTTGTCTTATATGGTCTTAGTGTCCCCCTAACTCACCTATGATGGGATTAAGAAGTAGGCCTTAGTAGGTGATTAAATCATGAATGCAGATCACCCATGAACTGGATTAACAACCTGCTATAAGGGTTGGAAGGGATAAATTCATCTCTTCTGTGCCTTCCTGCACATAAGGGCACAACATTTGTCCCTTTCACAGGTTACAGCAATGAGGCTCCTTAAAGGCAGATAGCAGCCCTCTGTAGATCCTGCAGCTTTCCAGTGCTGTGTTCTGGGACTTCTCGACCTCCAGAAGAATGAGAAGTGAAATTCTATTGTTCATAAATTGCCCTTTCTATGGTACTTTATTACAGCAACACAAATGGACTAAGATATTGCCAGGAGGAGCTAATCACCTAATAGAGAAGATATAAGAAAATTGAACCTGCAGCTTATAAACCAAAAGCCTGAATAGAGTTAGACAGTAAGGAGAAGATGTCTAAGAGCACAAATGGTGACCTTAAGGTTGAATGGATTGATGTCCTGGATAATAACACATGGCTATTTTGAGGATGTAAAGTGATAAGGAAAAGTAATAGCCACACATGGTTAGTGAGTACCATATTGGATAGGGCGTATTGTGTTTATCATTGCAGAATGGTCTCTTGAGAGGTTCTCTCCCATAAAGGAAGGCAAGGCATTAGAAAAACTCAGGACAAGTAAAAAGAATGCTCAGGAACTTGAAATGACTGAAGCAGAGGATGAATGACAGGAGGCCACTGGAAATAAAAGAACCAAAGGATACAGACTACCAGATATGAGCCTCAGACATTATATATGTTACAGGTAATAGGACCTCTTTGAAGGTCAATAAGCAGAAGAATGACATATTCAGAGCTATGTTTCTCAAAGATAAATACAAGTGCTTGTGTAAGATAGTTGTGAGTGTTTTATAGTTTTCAGAATCTTTTCACACCTATTATCTTGTTTAATTCTCTAAACAAATATATAAAGTCAGAGCAAGTAGGGGGCAGGTTTTCATGGGCTTAAATATCTTGGCCAATGTCACTGGGGAGATGAAACAACTAAGAAAAGAAGCATAAAGAAACAACAACAAAAATCCTTCTGCTTATGAAAATCAGCTTCCGTTCACCATCACATTGCCTCTTTGGAAAATTTTCCCTCTTATATCAGAAGCTGCTGATATATGACATTCCCTTCTAGGAACTGGATTACAGTATTAAATACTGACAATCTTGAAGAGGAGGCCATGTGATGAAGTGGCTTCAATTTGACCTGGAAAGGCAAAATCATAGCAAATTCGAGCTATTTTTTAGAGTTAAAAAGCTAGGAAGATTTATTGCCATCACTGGGGCTGTGTGAACAGTGCCCCCTGGAGTTGGACATGCCCAGCAGCCCAGGCCACCCCAGCTGGAGGAGAAAGCTGGTGCCTGCTCAAAGCAGAGAGAGAGCTGGAACAGAGAGGGGCCCTACCTGATAAGAGGAGTCTGTGCCATCCTGAGGACACTGCCGAAAATCCAGTGTTTGGTGGGTATTTGGGGTGAAAAACTCCTCAGAGAGCCTAAAATCAGACTTTATGGGTGACTTTAAATTCACTGCGAAGAACATAAGTTTGGACATCAAACCAGTTTGCCTTCTATTCTCTATGTTCTGAGTGCCCTGGCTAAACAAATTAACAACACCTATGACTATATTGTCTCATGTATAAATCTTTGAAATGTAATAAATATTTTCCAGAAATATTGGGAGGATTCCATGTGTGATACATAAAACGCACAGTAGGTACCCAATAATACATGGGTAAGCTTCCCTAAAGATAAATGCCATGTTTCCCTGAAAAAAAGACCTATCTGGAAAACAAGTTCTAGTATGATTTTAGAAGAAATGCTCCCTGAAAATGAGCCCTATTGTGCCTTCCAAAATTCATGCTAGAACTTGTTTTCCAGGTAGGGCCTTATTTGGAGGGAAACGGCATATTTTTTTAATGTACATGAAAAGGTAAATGAGATATTCTGGTACCAGGTCAGGAAAGAACAAAACATTTATCAGACAGCAGTGCATTCTCTACTCCCAGTCCTGAAGAATTATCCTCACTCTTGTACAAAAAAAAGGGACAGTAAATACAGACAGAATAGTGCCTGTTTCCCTGGCATGAGCCTCGCCATGGATTTAAAGTACTTACTGAGTTGGACCTCTGACAGTTTCTATGGATTTAGTAAGGTACAAGACTCCACCCCAAAGGTAAAGTTGATTTCTGTCACTGAGATGAACATATTGCTTCAGGCCTAAGTTCCCGCCCCCTCTTCAGTTTAAACATACTCACTTTCTAGACTCCCCAAAATGAACACAGTTTACTGGCCACCTCACCCCTGATATATAATTGCCTCCCTTGTACTGTTTTGCCAAGAATTCTGGGTTCAAGTAAACTACAAGTATTTATAATGCTATTTCCTCTTCCAGGAAACATGTAAGAATTACAATGTGGGATATCAAGAAGCTTTTTTCTCTTGGCTTCTTCTACTTGGGAAAAGGATTTCTTCTAATATTCATCAAAACCACTGCCTCGTCCAATCTCTAAGTGGCTAAATAAATGAAAAAGGGGGATTCTCAACAAGCCAGATCAAGATCACTGTTTTAAAAGATTTTTTTAAAGTAATGACAGTAATTGAAGCAAGAGAAACAAATGAGTTCTAAAGCTTAAAGTAAATCCCCTAAGAGATGGGGTAAGCAGACACTTTCTGCCCCCAAAACATCTTTAGTGATTCCAAGTATCTTGCTGGCTTAATCCCTTGCTGGCCCACACTAGCTAAGAAATGAGAAGGAACAGCTTAAAACTATATTCATCCTCTTCAAGGAGCAGCTGAGAGCATCTTTTGCACCATCCTTTTGCTTGTGGCCCCTGTTCTGAGTCTTTGATCACTGAAGGTTCTTTTTAAATAGGGGTTGGGTGGTCATGGGAACAACTGCCCAATGAGCTGGGCCCTGCCTGTATGAAACAAATGCTTCTTCAGTGTACCATGTTGTGGAGGGGTGGGAGCACTTATTCTGATCCCATGCAATCTTTTATAGCAGTGAAGATAAGAAGAAAGAAGGAAGACAGAGAGAAACAAGGATTTGCTTAACCTTTCTTTCCATAAGTACCCTTTCCACACTGTCCTGCTGTTTTTAGGGCCCTCCCTGCTTTCTCTGGAGCTTCTCAGTAAGAAGTGTACTTAGGAAGGGGAGGAGGGCACCTCACCTCTGGCAAGAAAAATCCTGCTCCACTGAGTTGAAAGTTAGGGAGAGGTGATTCATCACAGCCTGGATCTTTCTGTTGGTCTCACATTTCTTGCTGAGAATGCCAGGTAGGGTGTATTCCACAGTTCTTAATGACAAGGCTCTTGAATGGCCCCAATGGAAGACAAGGTGTGGTTGCCAAGAGTGCTGCTTTATTTTTGACAAGGAAAGTTGTTCAGTGAAATCCATAGGAATAACATGGAGAGAAGTCAAAGAAAAACAACAAAAGAGGGTCTTTGCCATGATAGCTGAATCTTTGAACCACTGCTGTGTATTCAAAGGTGAACATTTCCAGAAGTCTAATTTGAAAACATTTCTTTAAAAATAAATAAGTTGAATTTTGAGGGATTAATTTGATCACAAGATGTCAATCTTTCTTCTTGGTTTCTAAGTCTATTTCTCCACTGAGCATGGGAAAGAAAATTTCAAAACAGTGAGAATGAGCACCATCTTCATTGGAGCCATGCCCTCTCTGAGCTGGAATACCCCAGCCAATGTCTTACATACTGGTGGCTCTTACACTGCAAGAATCAGCACAGAGAAAATAGAGTCCTGAGACCACTGTCAAGACAGATAAATTCATGTTACACATGTGTCATGGCCTTCAAGGAGGCTCTTTGCGTAAATAGTAATGTTTGTCACAGTGTGCAGTATTTTTCTGTAGAGCGATATAAAATATGATGCATGCTAATTTCATAATTATCATTCTGGTTTTCGTGATGTAAATACATGTTCTAACTATTAACCATCAAAAACAATTTTCATTCATCTCAACAATAACAAATAAAATTTTAAATGTGCAGTGGTTGAGGAAAGAGTTAAAAAATAGTTGAGGCTTCATTTCTTCCCCTGTGGTATGTAGCCTCTAAATGTCTTTTCTACTAGGTATCTAGAATAGAATAAATTAGGTTAAATGATATAATATATGTGAACTTGTCCACAAGTGGCAGGTACATTTTAGGTACTTGATAAATATGTTTTTGCTTCCTTCCTAGCACGTTAGACATGGATCAGCTTCATTAGTGAGATCATGTATTGTGCAAAACAGATATTTCCATAGAGAAAAGCTTTGAATAATGGGAAAAAATCTTCTAAATAGCAGTCCTGCCTTAGGGTATATCCTAACTTGAAAAGAGCCAAAATCTCATTCTTTTGTAATAAGGAGAATATAATGTCCCTTAGCCTTGGGAAGAGTTGCATAAAGTAATCATGTCTATCAAGGAAGGCAGAACATGTGCAAGAAAAATAAGGCACAGAGAGACCAAGAGCTCTTACAAAGTCCTTATAACTGAGGCAAAAAACAAAACAAAACAAAAAAACTGAACCTTAATACTGGCACCGTGCCTAGTTCAAGACAGACTTTGCCCAGTGTATAATGATGTTAGTTTATTAGCATTAATGTTAAAAACTGGTACAACCGTGGCAATCATCACATTAGAGTGAAGGGTGCTGGGCTGGGGGTGTGGCTCAGTGGCAGAGCATTTGTTTACCATGCAGGAGACACTGTGTTCAACCCCCAGCACCAGGAAAAAAAAGAAGAAGCACATGAAAAAATGAAGTGAAAAATTCAGGTTACAAACATTGATCCAGGAGCCACATCAAAACAGAAGCACGGCTGCCTACTTCTGCCCACATGAGAATGGAGAGAAGCTAATGTGAACAACTATGAGACAATTTGCATACCTGTTGTTGTCCCCACAACCTCAGAAGGGAAATATTCTCATCCCTATTTTAAAGACGAAGAGCTTGAGATTCCTCGATTTACTAGGGATTATCTCCAAAGTAGTTGAACAATAAACAGGACAAGGGTATGTTTAACTCTAAAACCTGACCCCTTTACTGTACACCCATTTGTATTTTTTATTTTTGCCTGGTTTTTGTTCCTAATACCCTTAAAATCACTGTTAAGTGTAATACTATGTTGTTCATGCTATGAAATATTTCTATTTATTTTCAGTGAATCTTTTAGTTTGCTTTGTAAAAGTCCCAAGTGAAATATCTTCAGATATGTCTAAAGCTCTAAATCAAATCTAAATAGCTTAGCTAATCTCCATCAGTATTCTAAGTAAATGTTTATATCACCAAACTCTACAAAGTAGCAAGTTTTTAAATAAAAGTAAGTATTAAAAACTTCCTCAAAGATCAGTGGTTTAAAGCACTTGATTTTACATATGACTATTATCATCATTATTGTGGTGGTTGTCATTTTATCACTGTCATGATTGTCTTTATTCATGAAGTGTAATCACATCAATGTCAATGAAAGAAAAGCAGAGCTCTAGGGTGAAACTAAGTCAGAGCTGAGCTGGGCCTGAAGGCATCTGCTGTGTCTCTCTCCTCATCTGTCTTGGAGGGAAATCTGAAGTTTCTGTTGCTCAGAGAATCCATATAGTAGATTCCTGGTTTAAGCTGTTAATTTTGGCAAATATTTTTTAAGATGCTTGGCAGGCTAGTAGATGCTGTATCATCAGCCTCTCTGTCACTAGGATAAAATACCTGACAACTACAGCTTGAAGGAGGAGAGGTTTATGTGGCCCAGAGTTTCAGAGGATTCAGTTTATGGTTGGCTGGCTCTAAAGCAGAAATGGCATGGAGGAAGTCCTGGTAGAGGAAAGCCACTCAGTCCATGGCAGTTGAGAAGCAAAGAGTGCAAGGGAAGAGTGCCAGGGCGAGTTATGCCTTCCAAAGTCCTGTCCCAAATGACTACCTCCCCCAGCTGTGCTCCCCTTCAACAGCACATTCAACTATGAACTCATCAATGGATTACTGAGAAGTAAGTATCACACAGCCTTGGTCCAATCACCTTCCAAAATTCCACCTTTGAACCCTTGAGACTTTGGGGGAACACTGTAGATCTAAACCATAACAGATGCTATGATAATTCTGCCCTCAAAAAATGAACTACCAAGATGTTAAACTTTAGTTTCATACTAAGCAATAACCAACCATTTTATCACCTTACTGTCAGGACATCATCTGCTGAGAGTCAGTCTCACACATGGTTCTTCTGTGCATAGTTCCATTTTGTGCATTGTTCTATTTATCTAGAAGATGCTTGTGCCTGTTTTCCTAAACACTGAAAAACTTTTGGTTTGTCTGGTCTGCTCTCTTACTGTCCAAGGAGTGGTGGAGAAGGTGGAAGAATCTGGCTTTCTCTTTTCCCACCTAATTTTCCTTTTACAAATTAAAAAGTTTCTAAGTATATTTTCAGTGTTTAGAATAGGCAAGAAAACAAATGATCAGTTTCTGAGAAGTATACTTTATATTTCTAGATTTAAAAAAAACTCCTCTCATTTCCTGGGTTCTGAATAGATAATACACAAGTGCCAGGACACAGCAGTCTATGGTTTCTGAATGGGAGCTTTCTTCCCTGAGTCACCATGCACTATGCTCAGTGCTTGGCGAGGCACGCATATGGTCATGACTCATTTTTCTTCCCTTGGGTCAATCTCCCAGTGACTATTGTAGCTGCAGCAAGGCATACTGCATCTCTTATGAGCTGCCACAGTCTCATCTTACAACAGTACATCCTGCAGAATATTCTATGGAAACAATTGTATACATAGTGGTTATAATACTAGGCTGATTCACACTGTTTACACCAGGAACACATTCAATGTCAAACAAGAAGACAGGGGAAGGTATATCAAGGAAGGGGCAAAGGTAAGGACTCAGTAAGTAGATCTATTAAAAGTGGAAATGAATAATTTAGGCATATTAAAGCTATGTGACAGGTTAGAACAGCATTTGTGGCTTTACTTGGAAATCTGTTATTTTGTTTTCTGGTATGTCTCTGAAAAATGCATATATATTTCAACTAATAGAATGCAGTGGAGCTAACTCCACAATATTCTCATGTGTAGTGGGAATGTTGAAGAAGAAACCATGACAGGCTCTGAAATAGGTACCTGGTGACTTTCTGCTCCAGGGAAAGATCCAATTTTTCTGTATCTTTATCCCAAGATCTCTTGCTCTAGGCTCTAGGCTCATTGCTTAAATTTGTTTCCTGCATTCCCTACTATTTATCTGTGTTACCAGACAAGTAGCAGTTCTCTCATCTGTTAAAATGTAGATCTCATGTTTATTTTATAGGTTGCTAAGAGGATGAAATAAGTAATGGAAGTGGGATGCAAGGACAGTGGCTGCCAAATACTAACTCTTCCATGATCGTCATTTTCAGCATCATCGGTGAGAGCAGCACATCTTTCATTTATTGGTCCTCGCTGGCAATACCTTCCTCCCTCTATCACAGGCAGCTCATCATCTTCATCTCTTCCCCTCTTTCATCTTATCCTCTCAGGATCTTTCTTCATCAAGCATCACAAAGAAAATTTAGGGGTGAGGTTAACATTCTTTTATCTCTCTTTAGTCTTTAGGCTCTTTCTTTGGATAATTTTAGTTCTTATTGCCTTTGAATTTCACATTAACAAGGGGTGATCAACAAATATGGTGGATGCTTAAATTTAGAAAAAGGATTGCAGTAAAAGACACATTGCTATTAACATTTCAAATTTTACTTCTCACTTCAAAAATAGTTTTCCCATATTTCTCCCCACTTTGCGAAGGCATTCTGGAAGTTCTCTTTGTATCTTTTTGAGGTATGATAAAAAAAAATGCTGCTGCTGAATGCCATCCAATGAAAAAGCAGAGTCAATTTCGTTGAAGAGTTTAAACAGTAGTGGCAGTAGTTCCTCTCTAAATGTCTTATAGAATTCATCAGTGAAGTCATAAGGACCTGGGCTTTTCTTGGTTGGTAAGTTTTTAATTACATTTTCAATTTCATTGATTGACATTGGGTTGTTTAGAATTTTTAGGTCTTCTTCATTCAACTTTGGTAATTCATATGTGTCTAGGAATCTGTCCATTTCTTTTGTGTTTTCCATCTTATTGGTGTATAGGTTCTGGAAGTAGGTATTGATGATTCTCTGGATTTCTACTGCTTAAACTCTTCAATGAAATTGAAAGGGAAGCAATACTCCCAAATTCATTCCTGGAAGCAAGCATCACCTTGATCCCCAAAGCAGAGAAA
>NW_004624751.1:25853777-25907715 GCF_000247695.1 Heterocephalus glaber
ATACTCTTAAGTGAAATAAACAGGACACACATGTGTAAATACTGAATAGTTTCTCTAGTGTGAGAAACTGAAAGTGTAAATAAGGACTAAAAGGTGTAATAGATAATGTGAAATAGGAAGAAAAGGGGCACAGGGGAGGGAGAAGTGGGAGGGGTAGGGAAAAGAAAAGAAGGGAATGGAATTAATATGAGAAAATAAAAAATTGGAAACAAAGTCTTTGAAAATAGGGAGGGATGGAGAGGTTGAAGGGAGGGTAGGGGAAGGGGGAAAAATAAGAACCAAGAGAGTATGTAAAGGTGCAAATTTCCAGTGATGAATGTCATAATGTTGTACACCTAAAATGTACCAATAAAAGGATATACAAAAAAAAAGAGTCATAAAAACATTATGGCGTGTCCTCATCGACCTTATTGATCAGATCTGGCCTCAAGAAACTTCATGCTCTTCCTCAAAGTCAAAATAATCATGAAAGGTAAGCATTTTGAATTGATTTATGACATCCAGGCAGCCACACAGTATAACCAAAGACACTCAGAAAAGAGGTCTTCCAGAACTGCTTCAGAAAGTGGCAAGAATTATAGGATAACTGTGTTAAAGCAAAGGGGCTAATTCAAAGGGGATTCAAGTCAATGTGTCTTTTACTGTAACAGTTTATTTTAATTTAAGCACATACCATATTTTATCATACCTCATATCTTAAATTTCCTCAATTATGTTTCTAAATATGCTTTTATTCCACTATAAATTATATTTGTTCAATGGCTATTAATAGATGTAAGACAAAAAATTCAAACAAAATCTGCATAAACTGAACTAACAGTTGATATTATTATGTATTCTCCCTACCTCCCTGAACTCTTGATGCCCAGAGTTCTCCTAATGACTTGGTCATCTCAATCTTCTACTGTCTACGCAATCTTCAGGAAGGCTCTGAAATGTCCTTCTATTCCAGAGAGTAAAGATACTTCAATTCATGTACTTATGAATTTTCTCACTTTGAATGATCTCAGGTGAGAATTTTACAAATCATACAAATAAGCAAAGGATTAGTAATTGTGCAAAATCAGCTGTGCATTTTATTTTATTACAATAAAAGCAAATAAGTCATACCTTACTGTCTGCAGGTGTTTGTCCGGCTTAGACTGAAGATTTTGATGTCACAAGGAATTTGAGCCACTGCCAACTCTATGTTTCTTGTAAATACCAATCACTTAATTCAGGGTTGGGAATACAAAGAAATCCAAACCAGATTCTTCCTTAAACCTTATGATAGTTTCTTAGGGAATGAAAATCCATAAGCAAAGTTAGTATACTACTGTGTGTCAAGTTCTGAAGTACTTCTTTCTACAGAGGCATAAAAAGGGCAGATTCTGCATCTTAACACAACACTTCAACAATACAGGAGTACCTTCAATTTGGGTAAATTACAAAGATTTGGACTGATAATTTTAAAGAGGCATTTTTAAAAAATCTGTTTTCTCAGTCTTACTTTATACACCAAGAAAACAGCTCTTGGTTCACTGTGGCACCTAGCGCTCATCCTGAATTTAGAACTCTTCATCTTACCTGCTAAATAGGAGTTGAACACTAGGTTAGCTCTCTTCATCTAAGCCTGAACTCTTTTTCAGTGTGCACAGTTATCCTCCTTCTAATTAGAAAGGATTGTCTTCCTTCCCTAAAAGTGGTCACTACATGCTTTCAAGAAAGGTTCCAGTATCAGACATAGTTAAATTGCCACATGGCAAAAATAGCCTCTGTGTTCTTCAGATTATAATTACTCATTAAATTTATTTTTTCATCTAAACAGTATATTTTATAAATATATTTAAGTAATTCTTTTACTCCCCAAACCACTAGGATGCACAAAACCCAAGGCAATTAAGACAGTGATTAGTTCTTAATAAGAACCAGGTGGTTCATTTTAGAAAAACATTACTCTAGCTTTTTTAGTTCTTTCATAAGGTCCTTGCCATTCATAATATGGGTTTTTTTGCATAATGGAGGAAAGTTAGACATGTCATCATATCCCACAGAACAGACATATCATAATCCCTATCCCCTGTGTTTTGATCCTTTGGTGTATAGTTAACTGTGCTATAAATTCCTTTACTGTACAGCATAGGTCTGAATCTAATGTTTGTAAGGCCACTGACACCAGAAATCTTATGTCTTGGTACTTTAAAAGTTTCATTCCAAAAGCTCTACTGGCACTGGAGCTTGAAGTTACTATTTTATTCCATTTTGTAAGTCCAAGGTCTTCATTCAGAATTCAAAATCTTCTCATCCACAAAAACATTTGTAAGTTCTTATTCTGTCAGGGTACCAAATCAGATGCTAAAATTGCTTTCATAAAAAATGCCAAGTGCTAAGTTTCATGAAGTGACAAGTGTGTTTCAGCATTATCTCTTCCTCACTTTTTACCGCCATAGTGCTGTGCTCACAAAGGATTCTTCTGCATTTAACAAGACAAAACAAATGGTATCCTCTATCTTCCACCTTTCAGTTCAAATCAAATTCACAAGTTCCACTACTACTTGGCAGATAGAGAGGGTGCTGTGATCATTTGCGTGGAATCTTCAGTATGTAGCAATAGTGACATTCACCAGTTTTTCCAGAAGAAGTGAAGCTGGGCAGCCACTCCATGCCAGCAACTATGCAACAGCACCTGTCGTGTATTCAACACCACAGGAAGAGTTCTATTTATGCCATGAGGCATAGGATCCTTTTAAAATATAATTCCATAGTTCGTATGACTTCCAATCCATTGTAAAATGCTTACCTTTGACTCATAACTTTTGTTCCAATTTGTTGCTGCTTATAAACATTTACGGTTGTCAAGAGGTGAGTTTCAGTATAATTCCAAGCAAAAACCTTTTTTAACAGAGTGTTAATATTTTTCAAAAGAATAATTTTGGGACAATTCCCAGATTAGCATCTGGCTTTTTCATAGCTCCCTAAGGAAATGACTTATAAGTGGGATGTAACAGAATAATTACATTTATTAACAGTTTATTTTATGTGTGATTTTTTTGTACATCTGTATAGAGCCCACACTTTCTCAGGTATGAGCTAGTTCTGTTTTCTTTTATTTTTTTCTGAATACCTGACTTGAATGATAATGCCTAGCAATGCACCCCACCCATCCACACAAGGATACTTCACTGACAATTCAATAAGATTTAGTTCCATAATGCATATCTGTAGTTTATTGGGTGAAACACATTTTTTCCAATACATAAACTCTTCTTTTGTAATGGGACATTTTCATGAACTGTCACTAGTCACACTAATTTCAAATGGAGGAACAACTAATAGACAGAGCAAAGGAAGAGTTAAACACCCCAGACGTGAAAATAGAAGTAACATGGGGAATAGTGGTTCTCTAGCTCCACCGAGGCAGCACAAGGAAACATGCAATTGATTATAAAATATTGGAAATGTGCTGCCTATCTAGAGAGAGGTGTACTGGGTACCCAGTGACGCCTACTGTCCTCCCTTGTCTATTATTCATTTTTGAATTTCAGAAGTCATAATGAGAATAAAGGTGATAGACAGTATGTTATTAAATCTGGGTGATAGTAAGTTGCACTAATTGTTTCAATTTATAATTTATTAAATTGCTTGGTAAGCTTTATATGAGTAAAAAAGGACCTTCTGCACTCTAATAAAGAAGACATATATAGACAGGCAAAGCATTTCAGACAAATATACATGGACATGGACAATGAAAGCTGTTCATGATGACACAAATGACTAAAGTGAGGCACACAAAAGCTTCTGGAATTCTTTTTTTTTTTTTGCATCAGGATTGAACTCAGGACTTTGTGCTTTCCAGGCAGTCACAGCACCACTGAGCTACATCCAGGGCCCAACTCCTGGAATTCTAGGAAGGGCTAGATTAAAATCAGAACAATAAAAAAAAATCATGCAAAAGATGGTATATAAGCAAAATTTTGAATGATGGTTAGAATATCAGTTGGTAGAAGTAATAGTAAAAAGCGATCCAGTTAGAGAAATTTAATATCATAGAAGTAAAAAGGAAAGAAGTATATTAGTTTCATTCCACTGGAGTGCAGGGTAATCCTGCAATAAAAAATAGTCAAGACAATTTGAGATAAATTTGTGTTTCAAAATTAAAAAGAGAATCCCTTTGATGTCTGAGAAACTAGTTGCATGAAATGTAAATAAGCCATTGAAAAGTTAGTGAAATGCAAAGAGATATATTTAAATTCTGAAATACGGCTACTAAACCACAGAGGCAATAAGTCCTATTATTGGGAAACACCATTGTTTTACATGTACTGGTGGCTTTGCAGATATGTGTCAAGGTGTGAGCAGGAAGAGAATAAATTATTCCCTCCAAGCGATAGATAAAAAGTAAAGTTCCCACTTTAAAAATCGAAGACAAAGATTCAGAAGATAAAGATTCAATAAGATTAAGTGTGTTTAGAAAGAAGGCCAAATGAGGAGAAAAAATAGTTGAAAAGAAGCCAAAGAGAGACGTAAGGCTAAGAAAAGAGAGACATCTAATGAGATATTTTTAAATTATTTTCTGTGGTATGGGTCCCTTTTTCTGCCTCTCCTATGTATAGAACCCTTTAGAGTGGATACTCAGGAGCACTGAATTCTGTCTCCACAGGGGCAGAGCTCCTAACAGGAGTTCTAAAAGCTCGTGACTGTGAGGACTGCTGATTTTGTGTCCTCCTGTGAGGAAGGCTCAACCCATAAGGAAAGGCCTCTGTATTCTAGTAAGCAGATGATGAGGAGTCGCTCAAGCTTGGTTTATTTTTCCTCATTTGTTTTCATCAAATCTATGTTTTAGAAACATACCTCTGCCGTAACTGCAGGGACTAGTTGGAAGACAAGATTGGGAAGAAGAAAGACAGATTGAGACTGTTGAAATAATTTGATTTAAGGAATTGATAAACTGACTTAGGGTGCTGACATCAGGTATGGAAATGGAGAGACAGTTTTGACAGACATTCACAAACAAAGCCAGAAAGAACTGGCATGCCAGCAAGTTGAGTGATGTCGAAAAACGGAGAATCAGAGATGAATCCTGGCAGTGAAAATGCAAGCTACTTTTGGTGGGCTTTTTGTGAGTAAGAATATTATAGGTACTTCAAAACTATTTTTAAATAAATAATTTCACTAAGTAAATTAAAAGTTAATATTTGAAGTATGGGACAATAAATATAAAAAACATTTGGTAAGGGCTGGGGATTTAGCTCAGTGGTTTCGCCGCCTGCTGTGCAAGCGCAAGGACCCGAGTTCGATCCCCAGTACCTAAAATAAAACAAAACAAACATTGATTATTTGGGCCAGGGATTTAGCTTAGTCGTTCTGCCGCCTGCTTTGCAAGCGCAAGGACCCGAGTTCAATCCCCGGTACCAAAAAAAAAAAATTAAAAAAAACCCAACAAAACATTTGGTAATGGAAATTAAGTAAAATCATGTTATCTTAAATTTGATTTTAAGTGTCACTCTCAACTCATGCACTGTTTTTTCTAAATATGAAATACATATTTAGCTCTGTCCTCTGACAACCAATAACAATGAGCACTTTGGCTCTTTGGTTATTGTCTCTGAACACTGTGTTCGTGTCAACAGGAAACAGAATCCAACCTGAAATAGGTTCTACTGGCCTGAGATGGGATCATTTGCTGGCAGGCAGTCAAATTCAGAATATGGAGTATTCAGCAAGAAAAATGGCACATTTTCCCCAACCAATAGGTGGCATACAAAAAATGAACAGGATATTATTATAGGGATAAAAGATACTATTGAAATATATTAACTTATATTGATAAGGCCTTTCTTTATCTAATTAGAATAACCAAACTGTTCATACTTATTCCTGGGATGATCAGAAGAGCATTAGATGGAATTAAGAATTTGTCCTTATTCCTATCTGTAGGAAAAAGAGGAAAAGGAAGGAAAAATGTACTTATAATTTAACAATATTCTAAAGTTCGTTTCTTGTTTGTTTCTAGTGAAAATCTATTGAGATAGGATAGATAAAAAGATAGGTAGAAAGAAGACAATAAATATCATAATTTTAAAATTGTACTTTTAAGAAAAACTGCCTTTTTTGGGACACAAAAGTTACTCAAGCCTTTTTCCCATTCAGGAAACTCATCCCAAAAAATTCCTAAGTGTCTTAAAGATACAGTAAGCCTGTAAATTGGGCCCTGGGCCCATGCTTTTCACCTATAAATTGACCTTCATCCTACAGATCTTCTTTTTCTAGAAAGCTGTAATATTAGTGGGCAGCATATCTCAACTCTGAGCACATGTAAATTGTTCCCATTTTAAAATAGCCCCACCAAATGGGTGACTTGATGAACAGTAAGAATATACATGATAGATAACCCATCTTGAAGACACCCCAAGATTACATAAATATACCCAGCTCCAGACCATAATGTACCTCTCTCTCAAGGTCCAGTACTCTGTCCTTTCTAAGTCTATACTTTTTCAGTTATGTCTAATAAATGATTTTACGCCTTGTGGCAGGTAAGGTGGAATGTCAACTTGATTGCCTTTGGGAGCTGGCTGGGGAGTGATGAAGCACATTTCTCTTAGTGTGGGTCGTGGAGGTGTAGCTTTGAGGTCTATGTCTGGTTCCTCACCCCTTCTTCTCTGGAACTCTTCCCCTGCTCTGCTTCCCAGTTGCCATGTACTAAGCAGCTTTGTCCCACCACACCTCTGCATGATATTTATGCCTTGGGGCCACCTGACCAAACTCAATCCCCTTAAAACATGAGCCAAATTAAACCTCCATTTTTAAAGTTGTGCTTGTCTGTATTGGGTTGTAGCAACAGGAAAACTGGAAACATACTTCTCAGTGATGCATCCTGAAAGTTCTGTGTGTGTGTGTGTGTGTGTGTGTGTGTGGTGCGTCAATGAACCTACAGTCTACCTTGTGGGTTTGATGGGTAAAGTCCCCTATCTCCTCTTTGGGGAACCTCCTTGAACCCCATGCAGTGATACTCTGATGTCTAGAGTTTATTTAGAATACTTCAGGACACAAAGTGAAACAAAATGTGCAGGAAGTTGAATCAGGGTGGAGTACAGGATAGAATCAACTCAACGAAATGTTAAAAATGACTGAAGTTGGGTGATATATATGTGCAATTCATTGATCCATTTTCTCTAACTTTTTGTTTAGAAATTTCCACAGAAGTCTGTTCAAAGAAAAGATAACTTTTAGTTTTAAGCCTCAAAGTAACCATTTAAAAAAACTAATGTACCTGGTCTCCCCACCTTATGCATATTCCCATTCAATTCATCCCCCATATTCTTTGTGAGCATTTGTTTTGTTAATTATGTGAACTCTTTGGGCTTCCATTGACTTCAAAGACTGCCAAAAGTTAATCAGACTAATCAGAAATTCACATAGGACCTTCCATTATGGTCATTTTATTCCTTTTTTGCCCTTATTGAAGATTCATTAAATGTTAAACTAACCTTTGTACAATAAACAATTGAGAGGTATTTAGTTTATTCAAAGTGTTGTACAAACAGTATCTCTATCTAGTTCCAAACACTGTTCATCATCCCTAAAGAGATACTCATTAAGATTTTACATTAATGTACTTTTAATCTTGTTCAAGCTAGAGATCAATCTATGTCTCTGAATATGGACAATGCCTTTCTTATTTCACTTTGTCTCACAATGGTCTTTCTCTAAGAATGCCCCACTCCATATTGCCCAGTAGAAAACTTGTTTAAGTTCCAAATCAAATTTCATTTATGAATTCTCCACTATCCCACAAATTGGGTTTGCTTGTCTACCACCTCTGAATTCCAGCATCAGCTTTTCTTACAATCTTTCAATGATGAAAGATGCTCTTCCTTAGGATTATATTGAGCATAGAATTTTATTTCACAATTTATTATTGCAATGATAATAGAGCCA
The DNA here is from genome assembly GCF_000247695.1 of Heterocephalus glaber. The sequence continues at coordinate 25,861,698 of NW_004624751.1, forward strand.
AATAAATTTAGAAGAACTGGTTCTTTGGGCCATTATATCTGAGGGAGGAAAACTGATTTCGGAATAAAACAAAACAGCTCACACATCTGCAATATGTAAATGCTCTGGGAAGAGGCTAATTCTATATTAAATCACAGAGTGAGAGGGAAACATTACCAATACTGTCAAAGTTTCTAGTAATAGAAAATGTTCCAAAACAATTTTTAAAACAAAAAAAGTGCAATGAGGCAGAAAATAATGGGAAAAATCTATGGGAATAAATGTTCAGCATTTGAAAATTCTCCACCAGGTCACTGCTGGCAAATGCATTGATGTTGGCTGGGTCTGGCATTTGAATTATACAGGAGAGCCAGACACTTCCATCCCCACCTGGGTCCACTTCATGGCTCAATCAGTCTTATGGCCCCAGTGCTGCAACAGAGTCTGGCATTGAGGCTGAATCACACAGATCACAGGCATACTGAAATCTTAAAAGCCTATGTGCTATAGTAGTAACCAAGTCCAACCAAGTAACCCTACTGTTGAAAAAATGGGGCCATGAGGAAGGAAGATTGACTTTTGAAATTTACCTAATGAGTAGCAGCAAAGACAGTCTTGAAATTCAAATAGTCTTACTCCAATTCCTAGGCTCTTCTCCATAATATAGATTATTTAGTTATATATTCCTTTATTTTCCTTAAGTCTTAATTGACTTAGTTATTTCATATTTTTGTGTATAGGAATTTTCTTTAAAAGTTTAGTTTATGATTATTTCACCATGAAGGCAAAGAAAAAGAGACTGTGAGGATCAAAGTTATTTATACTTCTTTAAGAAAGTAAGATTTAAGATTTACTTACAAAAATTTGATACATTTGTTAAGTATTGTGATCTATAAATTTTATTATCAAAATGATGAAGAAAAAAATGAGCAATAAAATAAAAGCCCAAGGTCTGACAAGGGTCAAGAGAAATAACATAAGGAAATCAAAAGCCAAAATCTGTGCTGCAAAAGACACAGCTTCTTTCCTTGGAGTAAGTCTAGATCTGATTCAGTTTCTAGCTTCCTTGTGGACATACGCAAAGCAGAGGTCCAGCTCACTCAGACACTGGCCAGGGGTGCCTAAGTTGCAAACTTTCAGTCATGTATTAATTTGCTAGCCCTGCCATGATGAAGCACAGCGAACTGGTGGCTTAAACAACAGAAATTTATTTCTCACAGTTCCAGGGACCAGGAAATCCAAGATCAAGGCTGATTTCATTTCTAATGAAGGCTTTCTTCCCAGTTTGTAGACGGTCACCTTCTTGTTGGTGTCCTCACACACAATGTGGGGATGAAGGGAAACAGAGACAGGCAGAGTGGTAGTAAGTATGAAGCCCTAGTGTGATAGGACTAGCTGGCATCTTTATAAGAAGAGAAAAATCTAACCATATTAGGAATTCTTCTACGTCTTATTTACAAATATAGTCATCTTTGGAGTTAGGGCTTCAGTGTATGAATTCTTGAAGGACACAATTTAGTACAGAAAAATTATAATCTCTGCTTTCATGTTTACATACTCTTTTCTCTGTATTATCTGTCTCTGTCCCAGTAGTAACTTTTTATTAAGATTCCAGTCCTATTGAATTGGGAGTCCACTTTAATCTTATCTAATTACATCAGCAAATGATTGTATGTCAAAATAAGTGAAGGATTAAAATTTTCAAATTTGCCAAGGAAGAAGTTCAGTGGTAGAACTCTTGCCTAGCATGTGTGAATCCTTGGTTTTGATCGCCACACTACACCCCTCCCCAAGTTTTTTTCAACGTTTGAATTTGGTGGGGGATACAATTCAACCTATAACATCTATGTCACCTTTTATGGAACCATGATATCCAATACTTTAGATGGTGTCAACAGATCCTGAGGCAAGATTTTGAGAGCAAGTAGTTATTTGAGGAGTATAAGGACATGAGCAGGATAGCAGAGAAGTGACATACAAAACAGTGCATGGAAATTCAGTACCACATTGGTATATTTACATTAATCTCATAGATGGAATATGTGAAGGAACCAGTTACCCCTCCAGAGAGGTAAAAAACAGTGGTATTTAAACCCCAGTATACTTCCATATCATTAGTGGATGGCTGCTGTATCCTCTATTCTGTCTCTCTCCAATGTTTGCTTTAGCCTAGACCAACTATCTCTGGAAAGAACACATATTAATGAGCAAAGACATAAACCACATCACAAACCTACTTCCAGTCCTTCCTTCTGTGAGTACTAATCTGGATTCCTGCTAATCTTCATTTATTATATCCGAACAATACTTAGAAACATCCATGTTAAACAAGATTTTCTCCCAAGCCTTTTATCTGGCACCAAAAAAATCATCTACAGCCCAGCATCACTCTGGATATTAAACTACTTCCCAACTGGACTCCTACTCTAAGAACTAAGAACAGCATTCATCTCCATTCTTTATCTGCCATGAAGACAGGAAAATAAACATAACGTGGGAAAAAATGTAGAACTTGTTTCCTTAAAATATTTGGCAATCTTAGTTTTCTTTGTGTCATATCAATGAATGCTGCTAATAGAGATTCCATTTTGGCCTTAAAATAATGTATGTATTTTTTGCTGTGGCTTTCAAACCTCTAAATGCCTTCCTCAAAAATTTGGCCCATGTACAGTACATGATGGTGAAAAAAGTGAAACAAAATAACCCCAAAACCTCTACTATGCTTTAAAACAACATACCAAAAAGCACAAAGGAAAGAAAAAGAGAATTATCAGCTACTCACAAATGTCATTCTCCAATTATTTCAATCTGTCATAGCGATGATAATGGATAAGAATTACAGATGCCTACAGCAGGAAGGGTTCCATATGAGGGAACGGTAAACTATGTCAACTCCTGCAAGTTTGGAGAAAATAAAAACAGAGAATTAGCTTTGGGTTTTGGCAAAAACCCAAAGTTCCAAGATATAAGAGACTTTGATAGAAGGTATTTGAGTAGAGCGATGGAAAAAAAGACTTGATTAAAATAAATTGGGCAGAAAAGGGTATGTAAGAAAGTAGAAATTGTGAATCTTAATAGCTCTTTTAAGGGATATAACTATCACAGGGAAAAAAGAAAATAAACTATTGGAGAAGGGTATAAAGTCAAGAAAAAAAAAACCACACACAGTTTTAAGACGAACTATCAAGGCAAATTTTTGAACCAATGGAAATAATCTAGTAGATACTGATAATAGTACAGGACAGAGAAGGAAATAATTAAGCATACACATGACTAAGAAAAAATAATGAGCACATGGCCTCTGATAGAAAAGGGACTCTAAGAGAAGAGAAGATGACCATGTACACAGATACAAGTGGGTTTATGGGCTTGGTGACAAGATTAGATTGTTTCATCTGAATATATTCATTTTACTAATAAAATACAAGATGAGGTCATCTGCAGAGTGGTGTCAGGGAGCAGAAGGAAGTGGAGGGATTGGAGTTTTGAGATGAAAGATTATATTAACTTATTAGTTCCTTACTGCCTATCTTAGTTACTTTCTCCTTATTGAGACACAATAACTGACTCCCACAATTTAAAGGAGAAGAGGTTTATTTTGGTTCACAGTCCATAATCTTGGTTGGCGCCAAGGCAAGATGACATAGCAGAGGAAAATTAGCTCATGGCATGGCTGCAAAAAAAAAAAGAGAGAGATCAAGGAAGGAGGAAAAGAGACATCTTTCCAGGCCATACCCCCAATGATCCACCTCCTTGGACCAGGCTTCACCTCCCAAAAATCCAAAATCAAATTGCTCACTGTACTTCCTCAGTTGACTCTTAGGAGCATCCTTATGGGTCTCCTCTAGCTGTTGGAGGCTCTTGGAATCCATCACTTTGTGGCAGTATTACCCTAATCTGCCTCTATCTTCATATGATATTCTTCCCTGGGTCTCAAATTTCCCTCTCTTATCTTTTATAAGGATATTCAACTTTGGCTATAGAGACCATCCTAAACCTAGGGACATCTCATCTTGGAATCCTTAATTATGCTTGCAACAAGACTTTATTTTCATGAAAGGTCACACTTATATGCAAGGCTTAATACATGGATATATCTTTTTGAGCAACACTGTTCATCCAACTATAGAGGTGATATAATCATCTAAATCAGCAAAATAAAATAACTAGGGAAATGTGTAAGTCAGCTTTCTAGTGTTGTGAAAAATACCTGAGGCAAACAATTTAAAAAAAGAAAAGATTTGTTTTGACTCATGGTTTTAGTCCATGGTCACTTGGCCTTCTTGCTTAGGGTCTTTGGCAGTTCTCCAGTGGCTGGAGAATGTGATGAAAGAGTACTATTCCTCTGATGGTGGCGGAGAAGCAAAGAGAGAAAAGAAGGGGCATACCCTAAATGGTCTAAATTCTATTCAGTAGGTATATGAGTTTATAGGTTCTACACCTCAGTAGGCTTTTGGCTAAGCCTTAACACATGGCCTCTGTGCAGTATTTAAAATCCAAACCATAATAGGGAATATGGAGGGACTATCTGGCAATGTCAAGGATCCCTATATACTTTTGATAAGTTAAAACAAGACCAGTCCACATACAATTGTGTGATTTTTTTCTTAGCAATGTTCCGCTACATGCATGCCAATATGAAGCAGGTGCATAGTTGATTTAGTCATAGTTGAGACTGTGCTAGCAGGTATGACAGAGACAATAATAAGGATATTGTATACCTCGAATAGAAGTGGCGATGTAGTGTAGAACTATGGTGTATTACTTAGAAGGTGAGTTCAAGAAAAGAGAGTTGATTTGTTAAAAAGTATCAATTATTAGAGGTTACTATGAGATTAAGAAGTCAATGAAATGAAGGAAATTTGAATGAGGATAGGTAGAAAATGTGACTACTGAGTTAGATGCTTAAATTAAGATTTTAGAGATTAAGGTTTCTCAACTTTAGCTACCTGTTAGGATCACCAGAGATTCTGAATTAATTGTCTGGGGTACGGGCCTGGAACTGTGCTATTGCAGGGTAAAAATCACTCACCTACAACAAACCTAGAACACAGATGACTGTGGGTCCAAGAGCATGTGTAGAGTACAAAAAATAAAAATCAATGGAGGTAAGACAAGGTATCAGAGGGTTAAAAGGATCTCCCCAGAAGTAGGAGGCGATGTGAAAACCTCAAGGGACAGAAGATGATTCATGGGATCAAAAGATGAAGTAGACACCTCAGGAGGATAATAATTACCAGGGGATGCCAAAGAAGTATTATAAAATATAAGTTTAAAACTGTGCTTAAAACACTGGCACCCAAGGATTCACCTTCCTTGAAGAGATTATCAGGACTAAGAAAGTCATTGTTTATATCATTGACTGTTATTCTCAAATGGTATATATAAGTGATTATTTGCTGGGAAATAATTTGAAAGAAGATCAGCCTGATTTATACTTTGAAATTATGCCAGGAATGGCCAACTAACTTAAGAGAATCTGCCTTGATGCTCTCATCCCTCAAGTTACCTAAAACCTAGGACCAGTGGGGACACTTCCTTCTATCATCCAGAAAAAAAGGATAGGACTCATGCTGGATTTTCCATTTTTGTTGCCACTGGTTCCCTCTGTGGCTGCCAATATCTCATGACCCCAAAACTATAGGTTTATGAGTTTATACATTTTGCACCTCATCTCAAGCCTCTCTACCTATATTGTTTCCTCTTCCTTGAAGAATCTCCAGCCCACAAGATATACAATGAGCCAGGCATGGTAATCCCAGCATTCTTGGAGGTTGAGGCAGGAAAATCACAAATTCAAGCCCAGCCTGGGAAATTTAGTAACTTGATGAGACCCTGCCTCAAACAAATAGTAAAAAATGAGCTAAGGATGTAGCTTCAGAACAAAGGCCCTAGATTCAATCTCCAGTACAACACACATGCAGCCCACAATTTTTCTGATATTTCTTGCCTTCCTGTTGAGGGTGGCTGGACTTAGTAACTTACTCTATTGAATATTGAAAAGCAGAAGTGATGGGATGTCACTTTTAAAATAGTATTGGAAAAAACTTTCACTAGGGTGTAGACTCCTACTGACAACCATATTTTGCCTATAAGCCCTGTTAATTTTTAAGCAGTCTTTGCAGAAAACAAGGATTTTGGGGAAGGACACTTATATCATGTCAAAATAGACACATCTGCATTTCCTAATCTGAATTAGAGAAGTGTTTATCTTCAACAGATTAATTCACCATATCCCTTTTGTCTTAGTACAGAACCACTTATTTTAATTATCAGTTTGTTATATATTAGTCTGATTTCCCCAATAAGTTAATCTTCAAGGTAAGAGAGTCAGTCATTAGCTACTCAAAGCCATGGACTGCACCCTTTTTCTTTTATCTTTATCATTTATGGTCCACCACAATCAAAATGTCACTTGGGAATGTACCTTCATGGAAGGACAAGACATAGAAATTGTTCTTGTCCACAAAATCCCATTGAGCACTTTGAATATTTTATAAAACATGTAATTATATTTTATTTTAAAGTACTTTCTAACAGAAACAGCTCAATGAATTGTGATGAAGTGCCCCCAGTGTTTTTCTCCTTCCAAAAATGACTAAATATTTTTTTCATAACTCACCATAACCGTGTTGGAGTACATGAAGCAGAAGCAAATACATATATAATAAGCATATATTTCACTTCCTCATTCTTGATTGGATGAAATATTTTAGTTTGGTCTCAAGCAAGTGGTTGTGAGATTCCCCCATTCACTCACAAGCCCTTTAATTTTAAGCACCTATGATTTTGCCTACTTTTTCTTAAAGTAAAAAAAGATAAAACATTTGATCATTAATTAAGCATTAATTGATGTGAAGCATTGATCAGACAAATCAGTAATAATATTTACATGGTCCTTCATACTTACAAAACATCTTTTTTCTCCTTTCTTCTCTGACCTCAACAGATCTGGGAGCTAAACATATAGCAGATTTTTCTTTTTCTGTTTTACAAATGAGGAAATGGAATGTTAGAGTGAGGTTAAATGACTTGTCCAAAACCCACATCAAGTAAGTTATGGAACCAGAAATTGAACAAAGACTTCTGAGGCCATGATGTGAATGATTGATACCCTCATGCATTAAATCATCAATGGGAAAGACTATCTTTTACACATGAGCAAACTCAGGTCTGATAGTTTTTGTTACATATTCTCCAACCTTCTGAGGGACAATTCTCATGCTTTATTTTATGTGAAAAACAAAGAAAGCGTCTCCTCCATGTGTAACAATCTATCTTTCATCACAGTCATTTGTGTTTCACATGACTGAGTTTGCTGTGTAGGAAATCATCAGAGTATTATGCCAAATGGAGGAAAATATGATAAAATCCAGCATTCCTGGCTGAAGCCTGTGTGATTATGAACACAATACTGTACTTACAGTAGGATGCCAGAGTGAGTAGATGCCACTTCCTTTGAAAAGATGAGCATTCATTCTGACCTAATAACTATCTAACGCTGGGTACAATTATCCTCCTCCAAGTGCTGCATTATTATTTGACACATTAATTGTTGTGTCATTTCTTTGTGAAAGACATGTCGGGTGTCCAATGCAAACCAGAAGCTTCATGAATTATCCACATCAGGGTGCTGCAGCACTGGTTTACCTTTCCAAAACAAAATCGGCCTAATCTTATCATCTGCTTTCCATGACCACAGGACGACTTGTGCTGCCCTGTGACCTCCAGTACTTTCTTCCTGAGCTCTGGCATATTTGACAGGTATCAGCAATGGTGCACTTGCTCACTAGTGCCGGGAAAGCTTTCCTCCTCTTAGACAAACTACAGAGAAATAGCTTTGCAGAGTGGAACATTCTTTATGACATAGTTTCTGACAAGGAAATCTTGCACAAAGAGATCTTCTTTCTCTTCATCTATTACACCTTGATTCCTTTCCCTTCTCTTCCAGGAAAAGAAGGAAAACTGCATGGAGGGCTGTTTCCAGGGCATGGAAGGCTGTTTCCAGATAAGGAATCATTGGCTCCAGCAAGGCCCCAGCTTTGAAGTCTGGATGATCTTATTCCATTGCTGCAGCTGCTCTTTGGCAGCCTGTGCAGGCTGATGGGCTGGAGGCTCTGGGTTTGCCTCTGGTCCTGTCATCTGTCGCATTGTTAGCCCACTGATGGGCTGTCTCTGCTTGCCCTTTAAGCTTGCACTTCCCTCTTTCCAACTTTGGCTGCCACTAGTCAGGAAAATCAAGCAGCCACACAGCCCCCTTCCTCGCCTTCCTGATCCCAGTGGTTGAATCATCCTCACAGCAGAAAACAGAACCTCTCCATTGTCTGCGCAAATATCTTGGGTATGTATATCACACAGCAAATTATTGTTTAAAAAATCAGAATTAGAATGGATTTGATATTCCATATTTTGCCGCTAGTTAATGCAGTGTCACCGCGAAGACTCATCTCCCCTTTTTGTTTTAATTGGGTTCTTTTCTATGGTTTTCATTTCAGTTTGCACCTGATTCTGACATATACTGCTGCTGATTACCAAGTAAGTTGTTCAGTGAGCTAGAGGTATGATAAATTAAATATGATATGTATCAGTGAATCTGTCTTTGGCTGCTTCACGGCACATGATAATTTGGGAAGGGACTATTAAAATAAAATATTAAAGAATAAGCAGAAACAGCCCACTGTTAACATGTCCAATGGCAAGAGAAAATTACAGGTTTCATTGTATATGCAGCACCATCTGCCTCTTTGCCGAGGCTGAGCCTTCAGCTCTCCCAGGGGAAATAGCTGTGGATAAGTTATTCAATTAGAACAGCATTATTGGCCAGCTACCTTGGAGAATTGGGTTGATGATGTTGTGATTATCCTGCTCTACATTCCTTCATGTCTCCGGCAGGCTGCAGTGCATGGTAACTTCCTTAAGTGTTTACTGAGCCCTACAGTAGAGGTGAACAATTGGAATGAAGAATATCAAGGAGTCCTGAAAGAAAATCAATTTTGAATGAACTTTTCTCGCTTAGCCACAGCTCCAATATTCTGAGTCATCCTGTATTTTTGTAGACTTTCATTGAATTAAGTGACAGAAATGGCAGTAGGGAGGAAAGTGAATTTCATGATATGCATTTAACCTGTGGCACCACACAAAATAATTCTTCATGTACGACTACAAGGTAGAAAAATACTCAGGCCTTCTCAAATATTATATTCATCTTAGGAATGGGAGAATCTCATAGGGGCATAATGCTTTTTTTAATAGAGACTTCAGCTGTTCTTCCAAAACACGTGAGTCATACAAAGTGAGAATTATTTATGTCACTCTCCCAAAAGATAAGAACTTTTTCCAGATCATGCCACTCAACCAACAACTTCTTGGGAAATGGAAGCTTCCTGGGAATATTCATTGTTATGTATCAGATCCGTGATTTGTAACAAAAAGACCTAATGGTATTTCTCTTACCTCACCAAAAAAAATATGTATATATATATATATAAATATATAATATTTTTAATTTTTTAAATAGGTACTTATTAAAGAAAATTGGACATACAAAAAAGTAACTAAAAATTAAAATCCAAGATTATTTTCACACCTTTGATAAATATGTATATATACATACAGCCTCCTATGTAAAATATTTTGGGCTTGTTTATTTGTATTCCAGGGGCAGTTCTGGAAGTGTTTTATCTTTGCTAATTGAGCAAGGAACTCAGACACATACCTTGTCACTAGTTCAGATATTGATAGCTCTGGAAGGTAGCTGTCTATATTTCACTCTTCATAAATTATAGGAAGTATAAGTTCACATTTTTGGTCCTTTTGTATTATGTATAATGCTGGCATGTCAAGTTATTCATTTTTGATAGCTTCTATACCCATTATGTCATTAATTTCCACTAAGTTTATGACATATTTGATACATAAAATGTTACTGCAGGTAGTCAGACATATTTTTTTCACCTGTGATATTTTTCACTACATTATATTTGGAAAAGCCTTTTCCCTTGACATATGTTAAATATTTACTTATATTTTCTTGTTTTAAAAGTTGGAATTTGTTTTAACTGTTTAATCCATCAGATATTTATGCTATTCCTTGCTATTCATGAGGACTGGTCCTACAACTTCCTATGGATACCAAAATCCTTAGATGTCCAAGACTGTGATATAAAATGGCATATATAGCATTTGCATATACACATCATCCCATATACTTTAAATTATCTTTAGATTACTTATAATACCTACTATAAATACTTGTAATATTTATTGTGGGTGTAGTGATAAGAAAAGTCTCTACATGTTCACTATAGATGCAGTAGTTTTCCCTGAATATTTTTCACCCAAACTTAGTTGAATACAGAACCCACATATAAGGGGAGTGGCTATAGGTGTCTTTGTATGTATGAATGTATATATTTAGAACTCAATCAATGGTCAAAGATAAATGTCTCTGTGGGGGACCAGCTATGGTAGCAGTCATTCTTAACATCTCAGTGGTCAAAGAATTTTCTGATCCTGTAAAGTCTATATGAATCCTAGAACTTCTTGGACAGCTATCCTTGTATGGTAAGCTGTTTACCAATGTGCTTCAATCTAATCATTTATTTTTTCCCCTTAGTACTGGGGATTGAGCCCAGGGCCTTCATACTCAGCTACATCCTTAATCTTGTATACTTATTTATTTTTTTTTTTTTTAATTTTGAGACAGAGGCTCAATAAGTCATCTTAGGTAGGCTTGAACTTTCAGTCCTCCTGATTCAGCCTTGTACAGTGGTGGGATTACAGGTGTGGCCCAGCACACCCATCAAGAGTGCTTCAATCTTGTGGCACCTCCATCTCAACCTAAAGCTTTGGGCTCACTGTGGCAGGAGAAGAGAACACAGAAAACTATGTACCAGCTCCTACAGGTTTTGGGGCTCTTCTCCTAAAAGAGTGTAGCCAGGTGCAGTTATGTAGCCATCACCCACTGAGAAAAGGACAGAGCAAGGAGAACTGCAAACATCACTAAAGTCTTGTGGGGTTGGCCACAGCCTACTCTTTTATTTCTCTGAATATTCAGTTCCCTCTTCTCAGGCACAGATATCACAATTATACATACCTCTCGGTGAATTAAGTTTGGCCTAAAGCTGCTTCCCTACATATTATAAATTTTCCATAAAGGTTTCTCCAGAGAGAATGTCTTTTTGTAATTTTCCTATTCTTGTTTTTGGTCCACTTATCTATTTTTTAATCCTTTATTGATCGATGGGAGCTTTTTATACATTTGGTAATTCATTTCTTTGTTAATTACAAATATCTTCAAACTCTGAAGCTTTTTTATGTTTTGTTTTGGTTGTTTTTTTGTTTGTTTAATGAGGTTTCTCTATGTTGCCAGAGTCAGTCTTGAAATCCCAACCCTCCTGCTCCAGCCTCTAGATTAGCTGAGATTATAGGTATGCATCACTATAAAGCAAGAAATAGTGTGGGAGATATCCTGGCTGTAAGCTCACAGCAGACTTAGCAATGTGAGGATGGAGATTCAGTTGATTAGAAAGAAGTCCAGCTAGTTATCAGCCCTGATCCCTCACCAAATTCTAGGAAAACAAATGAGAAGCAAGCCCTGGAACTCACTGCAGCTGCCATCTATCTGTGACTCTGCTTGTCCTCCATTCTTCAGGGGTACACTTTCATTACTGGCTATTGCCATCTATGAGCAATGCCCACTTGGAACTCTCCCCAGTGTACTTGAACCTCAAATCTAAAACAGACAGGGCTGCCATTAGTAAACTTGCTCTTGAGTTTTCTCATTGGGCCAGAAGACTGATTTCCCTTTAATAAATCTCTGCCTTTCTAACTACTCAATTATTTGTTTAGGATACTAAGATCCTGGATACCAGGTGAGACTGTGACCAACTGTTCACCAATGACTGTGCCTGGCTGAAGTTTATTTCTCACATTAATTAGGGTTTGTTTTTATTCACAGAAGTGTTCATTTTCATGTAACTAAGCTTTGTGATTTGTGTTTTGTTTTAGATACAACTCTTTCCTTAAAGCATAAAGGTATTACACAGTAGTTTGTTTTAAAGTTTAAGAGTTTTCTTACACATGGTTTCCTCACATATTTGGTCTTTTGGGCCTGCTGTGAGGAAGGAATCCCCTTTTCCTCTGGTGAACTATTTCTGGACCACTTGTTAAGAAGTCTATGCTTGTCTTGCTACTCTGCAGTGTCTCCTCTGACATAGGAACATTTCCTTACATGGATGGCTCTGAGTCTGGCATTCTACTCTGGCTTCTTGGTATTTTTGTCTTCTTGCACATCAGTACCATGTATATATTCTTACTACAACTTTATTATAATTGTTCCTGTTTAATAGGGTAAGTCTCTCCCAAAATTGTTCTATCAATCGCTTTTGCTCTGTCATGGTCCTCTGTAATACTCACTAGTTTCTAAAAATTTAATATCACATTCTAAGTTCTTAAGTATTACTGTTAGCCTGTATCATATGTGCCTATTGATTTTCATTATAGGTTTTTCTTTTCTTTTCTTTTCTTTTTGAGGTTCTATTGATCAAACCAAGGGCCTTGTGCGTAACAACAAACATTTACCACTGAGCTGCAAACTCAGCTCCTAGTCAATTAATTCTTACATTAATATTTTACTATCTTATTTTTCCAAATTATATAGTATTCCCTAATAACTGCTAGGGCAAGCACCCCTTCTGTCTTCATTTATGAAACATTTTTTCCAAAAATTATTTATTCTTATATGTTTATTTTTCCTGCAATGGAAATTTTAAATTTTAATAAATTCAAAAATGTTCTACTGGGACTGTTATTTGAATATCGTTAGACGTATGTATTAAATTAAAATAATAAATATGCTTTAGATATATACAATTTTCATCTCCTAATATGGCAATTCAGCATTTAAAAAGTTATTTTCATAGTCTCTGAAATATTGTCTCCATAATTTTCATATTTTTGCTAAGTGTAATCCTTAAGTATTTTCATTTTTGTTGTGTTTTGATTTTTATATTTTCATCATACCTTATAGTTCCTAGTTTATAAGTCATAGGAAAATAAAATAATATTTTTCATTTGTTCTTGAGTCTACATAGTATACTCAATGATTGTAAGTAATTTCATTATTTTCTGGGTTTAATAAGTATATATAACTTATTAATAATGATGCTTTGTCTCTTTCCTATCAGTATTCACCTTATTTCTATCTCCTATTTCATTGTATTCCTTTGAATTTCAATGGCAATGTGAAAGTCATAATTCTATTAACAATCATTGCCTTATTAAAGATTTTAATGAAATCCTTATAATATTTTAAATCAATTATGATGTAAATTTCAGACCACAATTTTTATCATGCCAAGTTATCCATTTACATCTAGTTTTACCACAAAGGGAAAGAAATCAGGAAGAGATGTTGAATTTTCTCAAAGGTTTATGTGCTTTAATTGTTGTGTGTGTTTTGGTTTGCTTTGTTTGAATTTCATTCAGGACCAGTGGTGTGTCAAAGACAGGCAGAGGGAGCTGTGTGGCCTGGGTATAGGCAATTGTTTAGACCAACAAAATTGTATTGTCTAGAACGAATATTTTATCACAGACGTTATTTAGAATTGTCACTGCGTGCTTATAATAGAAACAGAGGGATTTTTGTTTAATTTTACTATTGCTTTTAAATTCTTTGTAAGAATAATTTACCTTTTGACTTGTATGCACAACTGATGACTCCTACTAGGCTGCCTTTGGTGAGCCACGGACTATTATAGCCTGCAATGTAATAGAGTTCCCCCTAAAATGGTATCTTTACATTTTTGAAGCCAGCCTTAGAAAACAGTTTCAGAGAACTGCTTTGTATATGATCTGTGAAGAATTCAATTTGTTGGTCTTTCATTGAAGATTATTCTTCTCATTTTGAGAGGGAATGGGCAAATATATTACACTTAGATCTATCAGGAATGTCTTAACTACATAAAATAATTAGGTAATTATCCATCCATTGATTTTTCAATATTGATTAGAAAATATATGTTTATTCTGAATTTCATTAACTCAGAAAGCATATATGAAATAGAATGGATGGTGCCTGCCTCGCAAGCGCAAAGTTCCAAGTTAGATCCCTGGTACCAAAAAAAAAAAAAAAGAAAAGAAATAGAATGAGAATTACCTACTCTTGAAACTTTTAAGAACTTACCTATAAAATTATCTGAGTATTTACATAATAACTGTTAAACTGTCTTCTGAGATTTTTTTAAATTGGAATTTTTATTTACTAATGAAGATCCAAACATCTCATTGATATTTTAAAAATATTAACAAGGATTTTTATATTTTATTTTCTGTTAATTTGTCTTACTATTTCTTATAAAACATATCGGGATGATTTCTAGTGCTTTGAAATTTAACTTTTAGGATTTTGTATATATCTTTTAAGCTATAGAAGTTTAGCATTTTTTTCTACTTTTCTGTATCCTTATCCACTGGATTGTGTTATTATCTTTATGATTCCTATTTTTTTTTTAATTTCCTTCTCTAGTTTTCTACTTAATATATTTTCATCCTGTTTTCATTTAGGAAACAGGCATACATTGAAAAGTTAAGGGATACTGGTATCTTTTTATATTCTATGTCGTCTGAAGTTATTTTAGGTTTTTCTGGGAGACAATAGTTATGAATATCATATATTTTATTTTAAATTTATTATTACTATTTTTATTATGATTATTGACTGAACTGTTCAATTTTTGATTTGGGATAAAGATATTCTTGAGGCCTAGGCAATGGTCTTCTGTGTTTGATGGTTTATGTTTGATCATAAAGAAATTTTGTTTAACATGCATGTTTTATTAAAAATTGTATTCTTTATCCAAAGGTCTCTGACCAAAACAAAAGTAAGGCAAGATTCATCGTAGCCTACTAGGTAGCAGCAGCAAGGGAAGCTCCAGTATGTGTACTGGAGGGAACTAGGTATGACACTGCGGCTGGGACAGTACAAAAAGCCAGATACATGCAGGGAGGCAAACAGAAGAAGCAAATCACTGGACCAAAATCCAGTATCACTGGATTCACCAGGGAAGCTGGTGCAGGAGTGGACCATGGCACCCCTTTTACCCTAGGTTCAGCACGCAGGCCATCTTGGGAGAGGATCAGACACCTGAAGGAGGGAGCTGGCCCAGTGATAAGAGCGTACTGGAATAAGCTCCAAATCTTTCTACCCTTCCCACAGGGAAGAACACAGCAAGCAAGATATTCACAAACCAGGGCATTGGGGAAAGTGTAAGCATGTAAGCGTGTATGAGAGTACACCAGTGGGTGCTTGGGGAGGTTGAAAACAAGTGCACCATCCTGACTAGGGACCTGTATCTGAACACTGAGATAACTGTAGCTCAGAGGCTATGTAAGTAAGCAGCATCCATGAATGCTGGAACCCTAGGGAGAGAAGAGACAAGATTTCCCCAGAAATAAACAGTGGCCCTTTCCTTCCCCCAAACACCAGTGATGTCCTGCCCACAAGACATCCTGTGCACTTCCTGCCCAATATTAGGCACCTGCACAGGGGCTGCTGAACGCAGTGAGCCTAGGGCTCCACTAGGTTCATGGGTTAAGTGATGCTTTGGGGAGAATGAACAAGAAAGACCACAGGTGGAGAAACAGAGAGGCATCCTGGCCAGAGGGTATCTAGGCATGTGCTAGACAGAAGGCTTGTAGAGGGAAACTAATAAGGCAATAAAAGGACTTGCCATTCAGGGAAAGGAGTGGGGATTGAGAGGGCCCTGGCAGAAGTCATTGAAGAACTGGGTGCTGGACAATTACACTGCACCTTCCTCTTCCTAAATCAACTGAGGTGTTTGGATCCTGAGACAGAGACAAAGGCCTATAGTTAGTTATCTAGGCCCAGAGAACAGTTTGCAGCTGGGAAATGGGCACAGAGGGCCATCCTGAAACAGGCCACCTAGATCATAGGCAAGCAACTGAGCAAATCGTGGGGGTGATGAGAGGAGCTTAGAGGCATCCAATTGAACTCAGACTGCAATATACATGAGACCAGGATGATGCTTTGATTCTGATTTGATTTTATGTTTCACAACTGGTGAGTTTTTCCTTTTGGTTGTTGTTTTTCTCTTCTTTTTTCTTTCTTCCCCTCTTATTCCTTTATCTTTCCTCTCTTCTTTTCTTCCTTTCATCTGGCATATATATAGGAAGTGTTTGTGGATGAGCAAAGGGGAATAAAAATTACCCTGTGCATTACTTTAAATATCTTTCATGAACAAATCAGAGTAACCCTCAGCAAAATTGTGCGTAAAGATCCCAACATACGCTAACAAACAACATATTAACAAGTTCTAACATTCTCACAGATTCCCCCAAACTCTAGTTACACCTCCCTGCATCTGTGTCCTTGCTTCCACTGTCACACATTTCCTCTCAAACCTCCTCAACATTAGCACTTTATTCCAGATATAAAAATAATTTCAATAACTCCAATCTCCTGATTGTCTTCCATCCATTAATATCTCCTCTCTTTTTTTATTGTCTTATCCCCTTCCTTTATCTCTTCTTTTTGCCTTCCTTGCTTCCTCCACATCCAAACCTACCTTTTAGTACCAGTATAGTCCAGTCTGTGTGGGCAACAATAAAAGGGTAAAATTGTTCAAACAAGTTTAAATGTACATGACTGACATATGGTTGAATCTGTTGGCATTGGTCTAATTTCTAGTGATGTTGTCCTTGCAACACCAAACTCAATCCCATTAAACTGAGGAGGTCAAACAGGTATATAAACACGAAAATACAAACAAAGCAAGATTACATCACTGGAAAACAGACATTAAGTAAAGAGATCTCAAAACTAGCAAGAAAGTTATTACACTCTAATTGACTGTCCACATTCAGCAAAAAAAAAAAAAAAAGGGAGTGAGAGAGAGAAAGAGAGAACAGAAATAGGGGGAAAGAAGACAACAAAATGCTCCCCAAACTCCCAACATCCCTAAAGCTTATCCAAGGGGCACTGATAAGGAGGAAATGAAAAGACCAAATGGTTGATTTATGTGAAGTGATAAAAGAAGGAAAAGAAAATAGAACCACAAGAAGCTTGGCAAACGCAAAATGGAATGACTAAACAAAATGATCAGTGAACTTAAAGAAGAAAAAAATAAAAAGGCAGCTGAGCTAAAGAACATGATGCAAATATGAATAACAATTTAGCAAAGAATTAGAATCCATGGAAAGTACCCAATAGAAGTTGAGGCAATAAAATATTCTATTGAAAATATGGGCAGCTGAAGTGATAAAGAGAGTTAGAGCACTTCTCAGCCTTTTGGCTAAGATCATGTGTAAAGAATAGAGTTAGAAAAAAAAAAAAAGAGCTATCAAAATCCAAAACTAGAAGATAGAGCTGATGACTATGGCCATATACTCAGAGATACAATAAAAGCAACAAGAGAACAGAAGAAATGGTTCTAACAATTGCTAAATGATACAAATAAAACTAACCTAAGAATAATTGGAATTAGAGAAAAGTCAAAAGATGACAAGAAAGATAGAGCGATACATCCCTATAATCTCAGCACTCAGGAAGCTGAAGTAGGAGGATCAATGAGAGTTCCAGGCAAGCCTGGACTATATCATGAGTTCAAGACCAGCCTGATCTACACAGTGAGACCTGTCTCAAACAAAACAAAACAAAAAACAAACAAGAAGATGGTAAGAATGGCATGAAAAAAATCTATTTACAAAACTTATAGCAGAATATGTTCCAAGTATGGGGAAACAATTCAGCATACAGGTAAGTGAGGCATAGAACCCCAAAGAGCCCTGATCAGGAAAGAACGTCTCAAAAAAGAAAAAAAAAAGACAACTTGAAAATACCAGAAGGCCCACATAATGACAGAATCTTAAAAGCTGTTACAAAAAAGCAACCGATCATTTATAGAGGCAAATCTTTTAGCATTAGTAGACTTCTCAACACAAACCATAGAGAGTGTGGAGTGATGTCCTGCAAAACTATCTCTCAAAATTGAAGGAATAAGGAGTTTCCATGGCAAAGAGCACCTTAAGAAATTCATGGTCACCAAATCAGCACTCCAAAAACCTTTTCAACCATATCCTAATCAGAGATAATGAAGCCAATCATGGCAAAAAGTTTAATGGAATGAATACAACAAGTAGGGTGAGAAGTTAAGCAAAACAGAAAAATAAAGGAATCAGCAACAGGAAAATAATACGATAACTAGAATAAGTCAATACCTTTCAGTGTAACTCTTGATGTAAAAGGTTTGAACTCCCCAATCAAAAGCTACAGATTGAGAAGTTAAATAAAAAACAAAAGCCACTGTTACGCTACATACAAAAATATTTAATCCAAATATAAATTGATAGACCAAAAATCAAAGGATTAAAAACAATATCCCATGCAATGAGAGCCCCAAAACAAGCAAGAGTAGCTATTTTACTTTCAGACAAAATGGACTTCAAGCCAAAATTGATCAAAAGAAGTTACTACATATTATGGAAGGAAAGAATTCAGCAGAAAGATATAATGACTGTAAATATATATGCACTGAATACTGTCACATTTAACTTCATAAAATACTACTGAATATAAAATTTCACAATACAACAATATCAGGGAACCTCAATATCCCACTGTCAAAAATAAATCAACTAGACAAAACCATCAACAAATAAATATCAAAGTTGAAACACACCTTTGAAAATATGTACTTAATAGATATCTACAGTGTTCCACCCAACAAGGGAATACATATTCTTCTCAATAAAATGGAAAACTTTCTCCAAAATAAACCACATTATAGCAGTATAATAAGCATGCTTAAATAAATACAAAAGAACTGTAGTTTTCCCATACATATACTCAGACCACCATTCAAATTAGAAATCAATGGCAAAATAAACCACAGAAATTTTGCAGACTTATGAAAATTAAATAATACATGCTGAAATAATTAATGAGCCACAGAAGAAATTTAGGAACAAATCAAACAGTTCCTAGAATAAAACTATAATCCCAGTACAATATTTCAGAACCTGTGGGATATAATGAAAGCAATTCTAAGAAAGTTGTTTATCAATGTGAATGTTCACATCAGAAAAACAGAGCATCCTCAATAAATAACCTAATGTGTTCCTCAAGGTCCTAGAAAAAAAAAGTGCTATTAAAATCCAAAGCTAGTACAAGGAAGGAAAAATAAATATCAGAATAAAAATCAATAAAAGTAAAGCTAGAAAATCTAAAGAATCAATGAAATTTAAGAGCTGGTTCTTTAAAAGAATAAATAAAATAGACAAACCCTTAGCCAATCTTTCTAATAAAGAAAAGCAAAGACAAGATCTATATTAATGCAATTAGAAATGAAAAAGATAAAATCATACTGAAATCCAGAATATTATTTGTAAATACTTAAAAAACCTATACTACAATAAACTGGTAAAAGTAGAAGAAATATATAGATTCCTAGACACATGTGGATTACCAAAACTGAACCAAGAAGATGAAACTTTGAACTATCCAATAATAGTCAATGAAATTGAGGCAATATTAAAAGCCTGCCAACTAAAAAAGCCTAGGACCCAGTGCATTCACCACTGAATTCCACAAGAATTTCAGGGAATACAGAGTGCCAATGCTTCTCAAAATCTTTAATAAAATCGAAAGAAAAGAAAATATGGCCAAACTCATTGCTAGAAACCAGTTTTACCTTGATTCCAAAATCAAACAAGGACTCAACTGAAAAAGAACTGTAAAAAGCTGTAGGACAAACTCTTTAATGAAAATAAATACAAAAATTGTCAACACGACTGGCAATGAGAATTAAAATGATCATACATCATGACCAAGTAGGCTTCACCACAGGGGTGCAAGGATGGTCTAACATATGCAAATCAATAAATGTAATACATCTAATAAACAGAAGCAAGGACAAAAATCAAATGACTATCAATAGATCCAGAAAAGCCATAGACAAGATCCAACATCCATTAATGATTTAAAAAATCATTAAAAATAGGTATAAAAGGACTTTATTTCAATCTGATAAAGGTCATTTATGACTGATCTATTGCCAACATCACATTAAATGGGGAAAAAACAGAAAGATTTTTTTTCTCTAAAATCAAGAACAAGACAAGGATGGCCACTATTTTTACCCCTGTTCAATATAGTACTTGAACATTTACCGAGAGCAATTAAGCAAGAGAAAGAAAAAAAGAGTATGTATAGGAAAGGAAAAACTCAAACCACCCATTATGCACAAATGACAAGATCCTTTTACATAGAAGATCCCAAAACTTCCACCAAAAAAAACCTAGAAATAATTTTAAAATTTATCAAAGTAGCAAGATACAAAATCAAAACACAAAAATTAATAGCATTCTTACAATAATAATGAACCCATAGAAAAAGAAATTAGAAAAACAATACTATTTACAATATCTTCAAAAAAATTAAATCCTTAGGAATAAACATAACCAAGAAAGTCAAATACCTGTATAACAAAAACCATATTATTGTGAAAAAAGAAATGAAAGAGGAAAGCAAAAAATAAAAAAGATATCACCTGTTCCTCTATAGGTTCCAATATTGTCAAAATGTCCATACTACCAAAATGTATATATAGATTAATGCAATCCAAATCAAAATACCAAAAGAATTCCTCACAGAACTAGAAAAACAAGTCCTAAAATTTATATGGAACCAAAAGTGATGCAGAATAGTAAAAGCAATCCTTGGCAACAAGCGCAAAGCAAGAGGCATTGCAATCCTAGATTTTAAGCTATATCACAAATCTACAGTGATAAAAACAACATGATACCAACACAGAAACATATTTATGGATCAATTGAACAGAAGAGAGAATGCATAAACAACCCCAGGCACATTCAGCCATGTGATCTTTGGTAAGTGGGCTAAACATATACACTGAGGGAAAGATTGCCTCTTTAACAAATAGTACTGGGAAAACTGATTATCCACCTGCAAAAGATTGAATCCAGACCCATGTATCTCACTATGTACTAAAATGAAATCAAAATAAATGAAAGGCTTAAATATTAAACATAAACACTCTGCTGGAAGATAAAATAGGTCAAATTCTTGAAGACATAGGCATAAGTAAAGACTTTATCAACAGAGCCTCAAATGCATAAGAAATAACATCATGAATCAGCAAATGAGATAACAAATTAAAAAGCTTCTGCACAGCAAAAGAAACAATCAAATGCAGAGATAACCTACAGAAAGGGAAAAAAAATTTCCCAGCTACTTCTTGAACAGAGGACCACTGTCTAAAATATGAAGAGGGCCAGGCATTTAGCTCAGTGGTTTTGCTGCCTGCTGTGCAAGCTCAGGGACCCAAGTTCGATCCCCAGTACCAAAAAAAAATAAATAAAATAAAATAAAACAAAATATATGAAGAGGGCCGGGGATTTAGCTCAGTGGTTTTGCCACCTGCTGTGCAAGCGCAAGGACCCGAGTTCGAACCCCAGTACCAAAAAAAAGAAAAAAAGGAATAAAATATATGAAGAACTTAGAAAAATTAGATTCCTCAAAATAAACCAAATAAAAATGGGAAATACATAGTAGACACTTCTCAGAAGTACAAATGGCCAATAAATGCATAAAGAAATGTTTGACATCTTCAGCCATGAAATAAATGGAATTAAAAGAACATTGAGATTCCATCTTGCTCCAGAAAGAATGGTTATTATCAAGAAATCAAATAATAACAGTTTTGTGAGGCTGCGAGGCAAAGGGAGCACTTCTGCACTGTTAGTGGGAATGTAATCTATTTCAACTACCATTGAAATCAGTATGGAGTTTACTCAAAAAATTAACAATAGAAATTTGATTCAATCAAGCTATTCTCCTTCTCTGTATCATCCCAAAAAAGTTAAACATATCATTTATAGTCATAAGTGCATAACTGTGTTTATAGTAGCTGAACTCATAATAGCTACATCTTAGAAGCAGCCTATATGGCTATGAACAGGTGAATGGGCAAAGAAAATGTGATTATATATATATATATATATATATATATATATACACACATATATATATACACACATATATATACACATATATATATATACACACATATATATACACACACACACATACAGTGGAATACTACTCAGCTATAAAGAAGGATAAATTTGAGTCATTTGTAGGAAAATGGATGTTATCTTGAGACCTACTATTAAGTCAAATAAAATAGGCACACATGCTTAAATATCATATAATTTCTCTTATATGAGAAACCCAACATATAAATTATTTAAGAACAAACTAAAAGGTAGATAGTCAAAAACGGGGAGATAGATCTTTTGCATACAGAAAAGGGATCTAGAGATGGAGGGAGGGAAAGGGGAATTAAAACAAATTAAGATGTGTTATGTACATGTACCAACTACTCATGACGAATATAATCATTATGTACAGGAATCATGTACTATTAAAATGAAAATAAAATAAAGTATACTAATGAAGCAAAAATTAAATTTCAAATGAAAATTATGATGACACCCTGGCATAGTTCAGTGAAAATATGCCTTTTCCCAAGAACTTTCTAATAACTCAGCTCGTTCCAGATTGCTTTTCATACTTGAACCCAATATAGAAAGCTCTCAGTCTAAATGCTATTTACACACTGTCTTGTGACCATGAACAAGTCATTTAAATTCTTACTTATCAGTAAAATTAGGACAATAATAATACCGGCTTCCAGGAATCTTGTGAGAATTAAATGAATTAATGAAGGTCAAGTAACATATCTGTCAATAATCAGCACTGAACAAATGTTGATTCTATTACATTACTTCTGGGAAGGACTTCTTTTAATTACATATCTGTGAGATGGTGATTCTTTGTCCACCATGTCTTTAGCACTTCTTCCATCTGCTCCCTCAGCTCTAAGGATTGCTACCTCTAGTCTGTCTCATACATCAGTAGTGGAGAGGATTTTAAACTGTCCCAGCTTTTGACAGGAAGAATAACTGCTGTTCTTATAGTGGATATAAACTGAAATTATATCTCCCAGTTCCCTGAAACATGGATTCTTCATCACTTTATAAGCAAAAGTATGAGAAGAACAGCTAGAAAATTTTCCTCTTGGACCACTGAACAAATTCTGCCATGGGCTCAACAGGTCTCCTAAATACATAGTTCTAATCTGTTAGTTGTTATAGACATTGCTGGTTCTAGTTATTTTTCACATTGAAACTAGACAAAAAGCATTGAATTTTTGCTAAAGTTGCACATTAACTTGCTGGTCAATAAATAAACCACCAAATAACAACTAAACCATTATGAAACATTTTAATCGATCATCTGGGAAATGTGCATTGTAACACAAATTTGTGTACATATTAATTATTCAGCAAAACTTCTTGATATTTTGATTCTGTGAAAGAAACAGAAAATGTGAATTTTAGAAAATTATAGTAATCATATTTTTAAAAAAATTTTTTTAGCATTTATTTATTTTTGGGTTTTTTTTTTTTTGGTACCGGGGATCAAACTCGGATCCTTGTGCTTGCAGGGCAGGCGGTGGAACCACTGAGCTAAATCCCCGGCCCAGTAATCATATTTTTATTATTGCTGAGGCATAAGTAGAAAAATCAACATTACATTATGAACTGTTTTTTGTCAAAATACTTACAATGCAATTGCCTTTGAAAAGCTTGATCTTAAAAAAAACTTTTCTTTAAGCCTGATCTTTTTCAATAAAATATCCAGCCACTGACAACATATCTGTTGAGTGTTCATTGCCATTCATTGTTTGTAGAGATAGTTCTGTTAATAATATCACTATGTAAACATGCTAGTGAGCAGGAAAGGTCATTACATGACAGTAATTCTTTTGACTGGGTGCATAGCCTAAATCTGAAAAGCAAATAATATAAGCACACTTACAAGAATCTTTGTGAGGTTACAAAATATATACAAGTTTGTGAGTTAGTAAAGAGATAGATCATTAGAGATATCATATTGGAACTTTTTAAAGTATTTGATAAACTATTATAAAGTACTTCGTATGACCAAAAATGTAAAATGGATCTTTAAAAAGTAAGAATTTTTTCCTTTTCGAGATAGGCTGCTTTTTCAACTTCCTTATGCTGACAGTGACACCCACCCTGGGAGACAGGTTTGGTGGATATAGACTCCAGGTTCTTGTGCACAACAAAGAAATGGACATTACATACACTTCAGTAAGGAAAAAGTAGTTTAATGAAGTTAAAGGGAAAGTACATCCAGAGCAAGTGGACTCATGCCAGCAGAAAAAGAATATATCATGAGCAGAAAAAAAAATTGACACAGGCGCAAAGAAAAATGGGATGGACACTGAATAAATTGTGCTTAAGGATTTGAAACATGTGTCCTGCGTAGGGTGCCTCCCATTGGATCTTTTAAGGAGTGATTGACAATATGATTGACAGGGTGCAGAGTCAGCTTAGTTGTATCTACTGAGCATATCCTTTCCCGTAATTCACTTTATTACAATTGGATGCATGAGATGCTGTCCATATGTGTGAACCATTAACAAGTTCCCAGTGAAGGAAGGTCACTGTAAGTCCTGCCAAGGGATTCAACAGGCATGTGCCCTGGCATGGAATTTTAGGAAGATCCAGGCTTCTTTGTTATTTTTAATCTCTGCTTTGGGATAGTGGTCAAGGGGGGTTCCCCTGAGGCATTGCCTAGGTTCTGATAGGCATGAGGGGAGTGGCCCCATACCCCTAGTTGCACTATTATGTTCACAACCTAAGTAGCTCTTCAGCTCAGATGAATTTACCACCAGACTTGGTCTGAGGAGGTTCCTGAAGCTGAAATGAAGAAGTTAACCTCCCCCTAAAGATAGAATGTTTGGAGGTTTGCCAACTTCTGTCAGAATTTTTAGAAGGAATCAGGAAGAGGCATGGAAAGGGTTTATTTGGCATAAATCTTAGTAGATATTCAAGAGAGGTGTGTGGACCCTCAAGAGACAGAGGAACACTACAAATTGGAACTGGGAGTATTTATGTGCTTTGAGGAGTGGAAAGCTGTGGAATATGACAATCTATAGTCTCTTGGTTTAGTGGATGGACACGGATGGTCGACCCACAGAAAGATAATGTTCTGTTCATAAGGGGAAGCCCACTGTATAGGTGAAAATGTGGTCTATATACTTATGTTTTGGAAGAAAAGAAAGAAAAAATGTTAAACTGATTTATGTCTTTATTTTGATTTTTACATTTGATTTTTCTCCTTTTTACTTATATTAGTTTTTTCTTTCATACCTCATTCCCCTGACCCTCAAGACTTTGACCTCTTACTTTGAAGGGATGTAGAAGGGCTGAAGGTCTGCTTTTTGTATATTTTTGTCTTTTTTTTTTTATATACTGAGGATCGAACTCAGGACCTTGCACTTGTGAAGTAGGCGGTGGCACCACTGAGCTAAATCCTGGGCCCCATGGTCTGCCTTTTGTAACTTCTTTAGACTGAGGAAGGCACTGATTTTGCCTAGGTGGAGATCAAAAGTATCTCAGTGATTGATTTGAAGGAGATAAAGGATGATGGGTTTTGTTGTTTGATGAAACATCCCCTTTTGATAGTTTGGAAAAGAGGATAAGGACATCTGCAAGTTATTGATGTTTAAGGTTCATTTTATAAACATACAGGGGACAGGAACTAAAAGTAGAATATTAATGAACAGTGGCTCCAAAAAATGGTAGAAGTTAGTAGCATTTAGTGCAAGCCTTCTATCTTGAATGTTTAATCTCTATTTATTTTGAGGCATTTATCCAAATATATGAGTTTAAGAACATGTGGATACTTCTATGTTAAAAATATCTAATGTTTTTATTTTAATTTATAGCAATGGCAACAGAATATAGTAAATAAAGATATCTATTTTTTAACTTTGAGCCACTAAATTTTTTATTATAAGGCTCTATTTTTTAGACCTGAAGACCTTTTGCAATGATTGGCTGTAGTTAATATAAACATATAAAGTTTGAAGTAGATAGCAGAAAGTTTATACCACAAAAGTAATTATGATTAATAAACAGAATATTTATATTGCCATTTTTATTTTATAGGCATACCTATTTAAGAAGCTGAATCTTTATTTAAGAGTTTCTTGAAAGTATGCTGAAATAACATAATGGGAATATATTAAGAGAGGCTGAAGGCCACATTTTGGAATAGCTAGTGAGACTAGCAATCAAAACTTTTTTTTTTTTGATACCGGGGATCGAACTCAGGTCCTTGCTCTTGTGCAGCAGGTGGTGTAATCAAAACTTTTTATGGCTATAAGTTAAAGGTGTAACTGGAGACTGTCAGCAGGGTCTGGCACAGTAGTTGAGCTACACTTTTATATCTAACCTAGCTTTTAATATTGCTTTTTCTTTCTCTCAAAATATAAATTTTATACATTTATATTAACTAGAGCCAATCATTACATTCATACTGTTACGCTTTTTTCTAGACGTTTAAAATCAAGTCAAAATCAGACCTGTGTTAATCAAAATTAATCTTTTTTATGTATACATTTCTTAAAATCACTTAAAGCTTCTTGGGGATTATTTTTTGGGACCATGGGAAGAGCCTCTTAGCTTCTGTAGTTTTTTTGTTTGATTGTTTCCTTTTGGTTGTATCATTCATTTGTCAAGATGAGTCATTGTCTTTCCTTGACCATATTAAGGCAGGAGACTAGGGCATTCCAAACGTGGCTGGGAAAGTAGATGTTACCTGTTAATTGCAAAATCCCAGGACACATAGACAGAACAGTTTCCAAACCCCTGCACATGGACTTCTTGCAAGAATTTGAGCGGTTTCTGATAGGATGGCCTAGATTTGATGTCAGCTTGAGGAGCAAGAGATACAAAAAGATAGTCACCACTGAGTTCTTTGCTGCTGTGCTCTTTCATAGCAGTCCATGCTATAGAATGTATTTTTTATTTACTTGTCCCAAACTCACTATGTAGAGCATGTTTCTTTTCCTACCTTTAATAAATGTAAAACTGAGATAGGAGAGTAGAGCGTGGCAAAGCTGGCTGGGAAAGTAGATGTGACCTGTTAATTATAAATATTTCAGAGCATGTGCTCAGAACAGTTCCCAAAGTCCAACACATGGACTTCTCCCAAGAACTCAAATAGGTTTTCAGTAGGATAGCCTACACCTGATGTCAGCCTGAGACATTAGATCCCAGAACTGCCTCTCAGGACCCACATGTAGAAGTTCTCACTGGGCTCCTTAAGACCTGGATAGTATAAAGGAGAGGCACCACAAGAAGAATTTGCTATCATGGCTTTCCCTTAAGATAGTTCTCCCTGCTTTCCCTAGGGTATTCTTTTATCTTGCTTTTTCTTGAACCAGTTTCTCCCCCATGCTTCACTTTTACTTTCTTGAATAAATTTTGTCACTATTTTTTGCTCATTTTGTTCAGT
The DNA here is from genome assembly GCF_000247695.1 of Heterocephalus glaber. The sequence goes on from NW_004624751.1 coordinate 25,889,113, forward strand.
TCTTTGTTTGAGACCAGAAGAACCTGGAATCCAACTCCAGAGGAAGAGGTGCACAACCAAGAACCCTGTTAACATTTACTCGGCAAGTTACTTTTAGAAGCAGGGTACCCAATAACAAAACTTCACTATCTTTTGCACTTGTCTTTACCAATTCTTTGCTTAGGACAGAAAGAACCCAGAAACCGCCCTTAGAAGGAGACTTTAGCACCCCAAAACCCAGAAACATATTTGGCAAAGTCAGTTTGGAGGTAAGGCCCTTGGGGGCACTTTCCCTCTCTCTCTCTCTCTCTCTCTCTCTCTCTCTCTCTCTATATATATATATATATATATATATATATATAGTCTTTGGCAGTGAAGTTTTTTTTTTCTTTCCTATCTCTCCCATAGGCTGGCGAAGACAGGAAGCTTTCTCATGGTGCCAGGAACAGATTCCTACCTTTCCCACCATGTGTGTATGTGTTTGGGGGTGCGGGCCCCATGAGTTCTGTTTTTTCCAGCCAGTAAGAGGCCCATAGGCTTGCCTCAAGCTTATCTCCCCTTTTCATACTTTTCTTTTCCATTTTTGGTCATTCATGGTCATAAAAAATGCAGCCAAAGAGCCTATTAGTAACCTAGTCTCAGAACAGATCATTCAGGGTCCATGTGTGCAATCTAGAGTTTAGTATGACTTTTTGTCATCTGTCTACTCAGGTTTTGCTCTCTTTTGGGAAAAATAGCTATTGGTATCTTGGTGTCTTGCCTGAATAGCCACCTATGCCAGTTTACTCCATTTTGTGTTCAAAGTCTTATCTGCTCTTTTCCCCTAGATGGTCTCCTATCTGTAGGTATCACTAGTGAGTTGCTTTGTCAGCATCTTGTTTCATTGTAGTCCACCTTCCCACCATGACTTGCAGCCCTTTTGGTTCATCATGTAAATTAGTCACATGAGTCAGCCATTTTGGTTCATCACATGGGTCATGATGTTTGTCAGCCATTTTAGTTGGTCATGTGAGTTGGTCACATGGTTCTACCATGCTACTTTGACAATTTCTTTTTCTTTTTTTCTTTTCTTTTTTCTTTTTTTTTTTTCAATTGGCCTCCTGGTCACCAGGAAATCTCACCCTTATAGATAGGAGATAAGCTTCCTATTTTAGGGAACATATGGCCCTCCTCTTCTCTTCTCTTTTGAACTGGATTATATCTCTTTGTTTATTCTTACAGACATTCAGGTAATTTAAAAATACTGTATATGCCTGACAGCCTGGGCAGAACAAAGGAACAGCCAGTGAAAGTCAGTTTATGAAATTGTGAGTTTCCAAAAATGGTGATATCCTTTTACTATTGTGGCAAAAGGATATTGTTTTACTATTGGGTAAAAGATATTGTTTCTCAAGTGGCTGAAGGAGTCACCAAGCAGAGGTCCCCATGCTGATCCCCAGTCTGGGGAACTTCACCCTGTGATGCAATTGTTGAACACATCCTTTTCTGTGTTCAACAATCAGCATCTAGATGAAGAGAAAGGAGAATAAAAGAGAAAATAAAACAGATCAAAATTATGGTTGTTGCAATTGGTGATGCTTTAAGCACCACAGTTTTCAAAGGGAAAAATCCAGGGTCAATCAAAGCCTGCAAGAAAACTGGACACTCAGCATGCTATCGTACCAAGCTACTACCTGGGCCCTGCTCCATGTATCAGGTTGCTGATGTGCTTGATCATGGCACTGGAAAAGAAGAATGAGAATAGTCAGGAAATGAAAAGATATAATAATACAGTAATTTCCTTGCCTGTTGTCTCAGTGTATTCCTCCCCACCTCTCTCTATCTCACAATAAAAGCCCCTGTACACCTGCGTAAGGTGAGACAGAGATGTGAGGCAACAACGGGCCTCCCTGATTCTTTCAGAATTAGCTTTAAAAAATCCTTTTCTCCATAACAAAATAAATTTCCTCCCATGTTGCAAAGGGACTGAGGGACAATACAAACTTTAACATCTAGTAAGATTCCATCATAGTATGAATTTTCAGGTGTCATGTATCACACACTAATCATTATCCTTTTATTGTGTAGAGGAGAAATTAAAGTTGAGGATTTATTTTATATCCAGCTAAACTGTCAGGTATAAAGAAAAGGTCACAGAAAAATGCTATGATTATTCTTCATATTCCTATGAACTCCTACGGAAAAAGCTATTAGGTAGCTCTCAATAACCAAAATAGAAGAAAAATGTTATTTTAAGGATTCATAATAAATATTGGAAATAATTTTACTTGTAGAACTAAGATTAATACTGCTTATTAAGGGAGAGAGTATATGTAATGGCTGTATTCTTTGCGAATGTAATATAGGACAATATAGATATAGGACAATCATCAAAAATGATGGGAGAGAACAAATGGAAATTTTTAAAAGATTACTCTCCAGAAAAAAACATTACATCAAGACATATGCTTTAAGGTAGCTGAGATGGAATCCTAACTATTATATGCCTATGTGTAGATTTTTTTGATCAAGGCTAGCTGGAGTCCTATATGCTTCACTTATCTGTATGTCAAGTTCTTTTCCCCTCCTTGGGAAGTTTTCTGCCATCACTTCTGTGAAGAGTTTTTTTATGTCATCTGCACTCTCTCCTCTTTCTTCATTGACTCCAGTCAGTCTTATATTATTCTTCTTTGCATCATCTATCAGCTGCTGGATTGATTTCTCATGTTCCCTTACAATTTTGAAACAATTTTTCTTTTCCTGGTCACTAATTGCAATCTTATCTTCTATATATGAAATTCTATCCTCACATTGGTTCATTCTGCTGCACAGACTTTTGATGGAGTTTTTAATCTCTTGTAAATCTGTTTGTATCTGTTTTATGGATTCCATTTGTTTCCTATGTTGGGATTCCATCATATTCCTCAGATCCTCTATTCTTTCATCTGTGTCCTCTCTAGATTTATTAATCATGTCTTGCACCATGAGCAAAATCTTTGCTGTTCTCTGAGTAATTATTTCTGATTTCATTTTTCCCAGATCCTCTTTTGTTGCCAGTTCAGAGAGTCCAGGTGGTTGAGTATCAGATTGTTCCATCTCGTTTCCCTTTCTCGTTGCTGTAGGTGATCCAGAAGTCTGTTTTTGAGACTTGTTTACTTGTCTTCTCATTTCCACGGGAAGGGGTGCTTCTGGCACCCACGTGGCTCACCTTCTCTGCCCTAGGAGCTTGGGATGGCAGTGGGGGAGCTTCCTTCCAGGTGCTGGGACCAGCTCAGCTTCTCTGCCCTAAGAGCCTGGGATGGAGGTGGGGAGCTTCCTTCTGGGTGCTGGAACCGGCTGAGCTTCTCTGCCCTAGGAGCCTGGGATGGAGGCGGGGAGCTTCCTTCCGGGTGCTGGGACTGGCTCACCTTCTCTGCCCTAAGAGCCTGGGATGGAGGTGGGGAGCTTCCTTCTGGGTGCTGGAACCGGCTGAGCTTCTCTGCCCTAGGAGCCTGGGATGGAGGTGGGGAGCTTCCTCCCGGGTGCTGGGACTGGCTGAGCCTCTCTCGGGATTTGTTTCTTTGGAAACAACAGAATAATAACAAAATATTTAATAGTCATTCTTTCTTTTTTTGGTACTGGGGATTGAACTCAGGTCCTTGTGCTTGTGAGGCAGGGGGCAGAACCACTGAGCTAAATCCCTGCCCCATAGTTACTCTTAAAGTTTCTTAATCCAAAGAAACCAACCCATCTATAAGATTTTTACATATTCTGTAGAAGATTTAGGAATCTCATTTTAAGACTCTCATCATATATAGACATTTTCATAGTCATTTCAACTTTATAATCAATAAAGACAAGGTGTTAGTTACACAACTTTATTATTTTAACTAATAACATAATTATGTTTATGTTTAATTTTTTATATTATTGTTAAGAATTGAAACAAGTAATGCTCTTTTTTTGCCATGAGTAAGTTGATTTTGCAAACACTTATTTTGTTGGATTGTGTTTCACTTTTGACCTGTTTGTTTGGCTTTATAAAAAAGGATCAAGGAATACTTTTTTAATTTTTAATTTTTTGATACCAGGGGTCAAGCTCAGGACCTTATACTTGTGAGGCAGGTGCTGGGACCACTGAACTAAATCCCCAGCCCACTTTTCGAAATTTTAAATTGGAGTTTCTGGATTCAAATGCATAATACCAGCACACAAGTAATTTCCAAATATTATATGAAGACATCTCTAAGTACCAGGTACACAGCATAGTGACTGATTATAGCAATTGTAAATTTAGAGGTCATTTGGTGAAGGCTGGAAAGAGAAATCTATTTAGTGGCTGCAGGTCACTAATTGATACCCTTGCAGAAAACTTACTGCATGAGAGGAACTTATAGCACAGCAAGTGTCCCATTGCAAATACTATTCACTGTGAATTAATTAGGCACTTGGGAACCTTTGTTAACCAGGACAGGTCTAAAGATCATAATTTTGATCTGTTGAGAAACACTTACTTGAAGCTGTTAATTTTCTAACATCTTCATAAGCTGGCTGACTTACTAAAACATCATTATATATCTTATCCCTTAGACAAGGAACCAGAGGGCAAAGCTGTTTAGATAAAATGTTTTTAAGTGCCAATGTGATATTGTCATTTAAAGAACAACTCTGGCAGCATCTGGCTCTGCTGCAGTTGAAAGGATATCAAATAATATTACCAGTGATTTATTAGCATCCATATCCTGTGGCCTTTTCAAGTCCTTCTCATATTTGCCATATGGACCAGTTGACCACATCCTGCTACTCAATACTCCTTTCCTTTGATACTTTCCACATTTCACTATTACACTCCTCGATTTTTTTTTCCTTACTCCCTGACTGATTCTTTTCAGTCTTCAGCTTCTCACCCTTCTCTACATCTATCTTAAATGCTTGTTTTCATGGGTAATTTCTCACTTTCCTTTGCTCTTCTACTTGCAGTTTATCCCAGGGAGCTTCAGATGTGGATTTGATGGTATGGCTCCCTGGCAGAGATTACCACCAGACCCCACCTTCCAGCTGCATGAGGGCCCATGAGCATGGGTGGTATCTTAGAGTTAGCAAGCTCTGAACACATCCTGTCACTCCCACCTCTTCAGCTTGTTCATGTAACTAACTATTAGTATCATTATGTTCCCTCTTACCCAGGTTCAAAAGTCTGCTGCTGTATGCTGTCACTTTTATTCTTCTGTCTCATTATCCTTTACTTTCATCTCATATAGTCAGCAAATGCTGTTGGTTATGTAAAGAATGGACAGTATGTATTGGATATGTAACTTTATTCACTGTCGAGTTGTAATGTCACTTTTGAGCTCATATCTTACTAATTCTGATGATGATGGTAGGTTACAGGGAAGAATTGGGAATAAAGTTACTAGTTAAAGATACTTAATCTTTTCCTGATTAAAGCAATTTCTTCAAGTTCATAACAATCTTTTTCAAAAATGATCAGCCTTTCCACATTGAATTCCCTTTATCTTTCACAAGAAATATTCTTGGTGGAATAGGGCCACTCTTTAAGAGTATCGTCAAAATTTTCTTTTCATGTTCAAAGGCTTAACATGAACTTTCTATTTCTCTATTCACTTCTATTATTAACAATTTAATTATTCCAAAGTCATATGCTTGTCTACAAGGAGGCAAAAATCCTGTAAAAGCAAACCAAAGCAAAACAAAACAAAGAAACAATAATAACAACAAAAACAAAGCAACAAAACAATATTAAGATGTCCTGTAACATAATCTGTAAAAGATGATGTGTTCATGATAGCTTTTGAAGGCAGTTCTTCTTTCCATTCCTTCTGCTCTTCTCTTGAAATGCCATTATATTTATAATTGATTACCATGGATTCATTCTCTCCTCCACAATTAGTCCTTCATACTCCTGTGCACCCAATAGTCAAATATAATCACAACCTTATCATGTGCATTTGGAAGTCTGAACACAAGGTTTCCAACAGAGAAAACCCTGGCTACTTTGCATTAAAACCAAGTCTTCCACAGCCAGGCCTCTTACTAACATGGCCTGAGAAGTCCATTTGTTCCATATGTTCAGCAAAAGAGCATTTATCCCAACACAGACTGTTGTCCTGGACACCTCTGTGTCCATGTTGTTGCTGCCTGGAATGACTGTGCCTCCCCATCAGTCCACTGAAATTCTGCAAATCCTCAAATGCGCTTCCCAGATGTCATTTCTTCCACAAACTATTTCCAGATTCCCTGTCAACAATGAACTTTTCCCACTTTAATTCCATCTTACATTACTTTCTCTAGATTTCTACTGTATTTGCACCTTATGGATTTCATTACAATCTGTAGTGAGGAGTTGGACACATTAATATCATAACATATGTGTGATATTTTGTACCACACAGAGTACCTAGCTACTGTAGGTCCTCATTGACTATGGGCTGGATGAAAAAATATAAATTTTGGAGATACAAAAAGCCAAACAGGTAGATTTTATTATCCTTGGTACATTGAATCCTTAGTACATTGAATGCCCAGGAGACAACATTACTGGCACATTTTCTATTTCTTAATGTTATGGATTCCATTCCTAGCAGGCTCTTAAATAAATAGAAAAATATTCATGTTTTTCCTAATGGAATAAATACAATGCCTTTATCAATAAGCTTACTAATATCATTTCAAATTTCTGAAGAAGTAACTTTGAAAGTTTGCCCAAATTTATCATGCCTTCCCTTTCCCCTCCTTCCTTAAAAATAGGGTTCTCACTCAATAAATTAAAAACAAATATTTTCCCCTAGATAAATTTTAGGAAAATATAATTCAGATAGCAGGCCAAGGCACATTAGCAATTGAAGAAAGCAATTGAAGAAGTCACAGATTGAGACTATTACCTTTTGAGGTTCAAGTGGCAAACTGGTTCTTGCATTATGTGAATCCTTAGTTGGTATTTTGTTAGCAAAACTAGAATCATTTGCATAAAATAATATACTTCATTTCTTTAAATGCCAGTCCCGTCTGGGATTTGGTCTGATGTCCTTACCTTCATCTCTCCATGAGCATGACCCACTCTGTGTCTTTTCTAGGGCATAATAATGATGTTATAAATTATGTAATGTTTCTTAAGGACCCTGGCCTAGGAACGCAGGCAACAGTTAGCTCTCCCCATTTCAAGGTTGTCTGCAGTAAGTCTTGTATTCATCTGCATTGCAGTTGGACTAGGTGAGGTAGGAGGAATGGCTGTTATAAGGCTGAGAATCATGATACTCTTTGTGGAGACACATGAAGAACCTACTTATGTTATCAACTTATTTTTCAAAGCTTCTCTTTAGATGTTCAGTGACTTTCTTAAAAGAGTGATTTGCTCTCATCAGAAAAAAATAAAGTTTCTAGCCCTTCTGGTTGCAAAGATAGGCCCCTTTCCTGTAAATCAATGTGTTGCTGTCTTATTTGCTGTGCTGCAAGAAAGATGGACACAGCGCAGAACCAATGGTGCTGTCTCCTCACATCATTTATCTTGTGGATCTGCTCACAGTGCAGCCAGGCCTTAACCCTTTCGCCTCCCCTTTGCTGCTGATGTTGCAGAGGCTCTGACTGCAGCTGTTTCAAGAGGTACAATGAGGTTATCTTCATTATTTCTCTGGGTATCAAATGCCAAAAATCACATTAGCTACAGTCCTGGGTTTATGGGACTGCCTTCATTTGTTCATGCTGCATACCTTCTTTCTTATTTTATTTCCTTTTGGCCCCATTCCTCATACTCATCCTTTCCCCACCCCTAAGCACAGTGGACAATCACCTCAAGTATCGGTATGCATTATGATTTATGATTTCATATTCTCGTAAAACATGAATCATTATTGGTTGCTTGATGATATTATAGTAAAGATCTCAATTTTTTCTCCCCTCTCCACCCCTAGTGCTAGGGATGAACCCAGGGCCTTTACACTGGGCTTTATTCCTAGCAATTTTCTAGTTTTAATTTTGAGACAGAGTCTTTTTAAGTCACTAAATTGCCTAGGCTCGGCTCAATTCTTCTGACTCAGCTTCCTGGTGGGATTGTAGGAAGGCACCACCATGCCCAGTTTCTTTTTGCTATTTTTTTGCTCATCCTTTTATTTTGAATGTTTTGAATCAATTCAGGACATTGAGGTAGCCAGGACAGCACAACAAAGTCACTCATGAAAGAGGATTTCCAGACCTGCTTCAGAAAAAGTCAAGAATGATGGAATAAGTGTGTTTGAAGGAGCAGGAATATTTTTGAGGAGGATTACTGACAGTGTCTTTTACTGTAATTAAAAAAAACAAGCATTCACTGTGTATTTTGATCGAACCATATATATATAGAGAGAGAGAGACAGAGAGAGAGAGAGAGAGAGAGATTGGTCAGCTTTCCACTTCCGTTGCTGGTACAAAGTAATTGACATACACAACTGAAAGGAGAAAAGATTTATTTTTGCTCACAGTTTCGAGGTTTCAGGGCACAAATTCAGAGGTTTCAGAGGCTCCAAGGTCCAAACATCATGGTAGAAAGATGTGGCAAAAGAAAGTTGTTCTCCTCATGGCAGCCAAGAAGCAGTGAGCAAGGTAAGAGTCAGAGAAGGAGAGGGTATAGACCAGATATGCCCTTCAAAGTTAAGCCCTCAGGACCTACTTCCTATAGAGCTATATCTCATAATAGCACAGGTGTTCAGCCAAGTGATGCTTCATAAACTTAGCAGCGTATAGAAGAGGCATTACAGTAGGCTATGTTTCACTAAACCTGGACTGCAGATGTTAGGCAGGGTCTAGGGCTGGAAGGGGGTAGTGAATGCTTGAAGGGAGCTGGTCAGCCCACACCAGCTTTAATCAACTCTGCATCCCAGTGGAGCTTCTCAGCTGCCCCTCATCACCTCCAGGGATATTCCCCAGTTCACAAGGCAGGAAAAAAAAAAAGATATAACTCACATAATGATATGTGCCTCAGAGAAAGTAATCAACTGAAGGACTTCAGAAATGATAACCAAGGAAAGACACTTTGAATTGACATTTGAATTGAAACTAGCATTTTTAAAAAGCCAGCAACTGGAAGATGTTTGGAGGAAGCTGTGTAAAGTTCCTGTGTAGGAAGAATATCTCTTATCCAAGAGTAGTCGGTGCCCTGTCAGTGATTTGTAGATGAGTTTCTGAGCTGTGGAGGAACAAGTCCGAGTAGCTTTAAATGGGAGGACTTGAAGTTTCTGTTTTATTCCAAGTGTAAATGGCAGTCATTGAAGGGCATTAGGGGGTCCTGGTAGCCATGGTATTGTCTGAAGTAGGGCAGTTACAGTTACAGTGATGATAGAAACAATGAAGTTTAATATGCAATTGATGAATATAAAAAATATTCATTTACATCATCTTTAATGATTTCTACCTTTTTAAACTTCATTTTGTTCTGGAAAATTAAATCAATGTCTTCAACGTTTCAGAATACTGACATTTAATCTAGATGGTTTTGTCTGCCGGTCAATCTTTATTTTTCTAAAATCTTTATATAAAACATCAACCTTATGGTAAATTATTTACATTGAATTGTCAATTTTTGCAATTTAATGTTTACATTCAGGAATAGAACATAAATGTTTTAAGTAAGCAAAGAGCTGCATTTTTTTTCAAGTTTAGTAGCATCTTCCTTTTTCCATTTAGAGCTCCTAATAGTTTTCATAGTCACATGGTTCTCATCATTGTTCTCAATCCAATACTACCTTACTTCAGTCTACTTTATTTCAAAGCAGTAGAATTTCCCCTTACACAGCCTGAGGCTTAAGACAGATCTTATATCATAAGAGAATTATGATGCCAAAGTGGATAATTAAATAGGCATCAGACATCATTGCTCTTAAAGTCAGTAACCACACTCTACAATAGAGAATCCCCTAAGGGTAGCTTCTCAAGATCTGTGGACTAGTCAATGATGAGGGTCATTTTCTATAATAAGTAAAATTAAAAGACCATTCTGGTGTCCTTTCCAAAACAGAGTCATGTTTCATAGCGGCAGTGTACTGTTTCTAAGTGACAGCAAATTTTTGGTATTGTTGTTTTAATAAAATAAAGTTCATTTCTGGGCATCATGGTACATAAAATTTCTACAAAAATAAAACTATAATATAGTTGTTCTCTAATCTCCTACTTTTAAAAACATACCAATGAATTATGAACTTTTAAAAAATTTCAATAAATACATTCTTAAAGCATGATTTTAAATAATGATAACAATAATAATAGCTTTGGCCTTTTCTTCTAAGTGCTTTACATTTATTCAATTAATTTTTGAAATTTATGGTATAGATATTATGACTATATAAAAAGCAACAGAGTTAAAATAGCTAAGTTTATAACTTCTCATAACAGTAGCTAACATTTACAAAGTACTTATAATGGTCTAGTCATTGTGATTGCTTAATATAAATTATTTCATTTCTCTTTTTCCTGATAATTCTATGAATTTGTTGCAGTTTTTAAATGGGAAAGCATTTTATAGAAAGAAGTAAAGTACCTTGGCCAAGTTAATAAGTAGTCAAGCCGTAAAATTCAAACCCAGGCCAAAAAAAAAAGGAAGTCTTGAGAAAATCTTATATTACATGTTCCTCGATTTCCCCCATTATTTAAGTGCCCAAGCTGCAGGAGACCTGATCTTAACCAAAAGCAAAAGAGTAATTTGTCATCTGGTACTTGGTTGGAGCTTTCTAGAATGTGAAAAAACAGTGTTGTAGGCTTTAAAAATATACAGAGTGATTCGGTGATTATTCTGAATTTGCATGCCTCTCAACAGAGCCAGTCTTCTCCTGCATCACTACTCTGTGTGGAGGTTGCCTGTCTGATTTTTCTTTGAAGTAGGCCAGTGGACAGATCCAGCAGAAGAAAAGAGAGGGAAGAGGAGAAAGTCAAAGCATTACTTTTCCCTCCTTCCAAACTTTGGTGCCTTGTATTTGGCAATACTGGCATCCTTTCCCAGTTGCCCTGTGGGCTCTTCCTCCAAATCACACTTCTCACTGATTTGTAGAAATACCTTTCCTTTTATCCTTGGGTGTAACAATGGCTTGCCACTGTTGCTAACCTCCGAAAACCTCATCATCCCTTGCTGCTCTTTCACTTCTGCTCACCCACACCATAAGCAATCCTCTTGATAGCATCTGCTTAGTTAGAAACTTCAAGGATTGAGTTTTGTTTCCTACCAGAATCCTGATTTAAGGGAGCAGGAAAAATAGGCAAACTAGATAAATCAATAAATTACATTTTCTGGTAAAAGATATTGTAATGGCAGGATATTTTGACAATAGTGCTTGAAAGTTATGGTGATAGCCTGAACAAGGAGTGTCTGGTTGTGCAAAAACAAAAACAAAAACAAACAACAAACAACAAATAAACAAAAATCCAGAGAGAAATGTTTAGCCAGATATTCCAGGGATTACCTATCAGTAACAATATTCATATTCCACAGAAGTTCTCATAAAAACTTTACTGGAAACTGTCAGTCAGGGTAAGTCAGTAAACAACCTGAGAACAAGAAAATAGAGGCCTGTGTAATGAAGATACTGCAAGGTACTCCATAGAGACACTCCTGCCCTTTAAACCACAGGAAGTGATGGATTTAGCAATATAGCTAGAAGAGATGAACTATGGAATTACAGATCCCTCAGGCTAGCAGTCATGGTAATACAATACTACTACATGGCTGTGGTAAAGAAAAATAGTATTGTCACTTTTATGTAAACTCTCAGAAATCAATCTAAGATTTGCTGGGGCTTCCTTGCTAAGAAACAAGTTTGAGAATTAATGTGATTTTTCTTTGAAGGACAGTTTCTTTTGATAATTGACTATACTGTACAAGCATTTATCTTTCCACTTAAGAGTTTCATTTTTATATTCCTTCATCTTGGTACAACAAAAAAAAATTGTTTGGTTGAGTCATGTACTGTGAATATTCTAAGCTCTTTAAATCCTATGTAGTTTTGGTAAAACTGTAAAAGCCCCATTTTTTTCTATATTACTCCATACAATCTAATAGATGCCTACTGCTTTTCAAGACAGTGCTCTAATTACTAACTCTGACATGATGTAGCTTTTGACATTTCCAATTTCTTATCTCAGCAGGTATAATTCACTGCTTTTTCCATCATTGTTATTGGCCATTGCATATATTATACCCCCATTCTCTTTTATCTTTGTTTGTTGTTATCTCACCTACCAGATTGTAAGCTCTTTGAGGACAGCTTGGTGATTTGTTTGTGTCTTTAACATTTAACACAGTGCCTGGTTAGATTTTGCATAAAATGATTCTTGAGTGAATAAATAAATGTCATTTTATTCCAATACATGATGTCATAAGCAAGTAAGTTTTAGGTCCACTTTTTTTTTTTAGAATATAAATATTTGTGCCATTTTTAATAGTCTAGAGAAATCTTTTAAGAACAATTGAGGTAGATATTCCTACTTGTCCACCTAACACCCATTTCCCTCTTATTTAGCAAATACTTATTTACAAATAGCAGAATTCTATTGTATAAAGCAATGTATTGTATTTAAAACACTTTCCTTAAATATCTTTGGAGAGGGAAGTTATGTTTTCCGCATATAGCCATATGATGTAAATAGAAGTGTTTTTTTAAAAATAGAACTTTCTGGTAATTTAGTTTGTAGATATGGTTGTGTGATGGGACATACATACATGTATAAAATAAATTGCTGTAAATTTTTACTTCTCCATCTTCCATCTTCTTAAACATGGATATGATGACTAGAAGTATAACAGTCTTTCTTTCTTCTGTGCAGAAGTAGCTTGGTTCCTTATGCATCAGCTGTAAATGGCTTTCAACTTTATTCCTTGTTATGTGAAATTTTAAAAAAAGCTTTATTTGACTGAGCCATTGTCAGGTTTCTGTAATATGCAGCTGAATACAATCTTTAACAATTAAACAATGTATGTCTCTTGGTAGCGTCTATTAACTTTTCACTTGTCATAGCTTCTGTGGACAGGAAAATGGCTATGGGCCAAGCTGTGGGAGGTTAACACAGATTCTTAGTTATTCTAAAATAACAGAAAGCATTGATTCAATTTCTTTTCATTCTTTAGAAAAATTACATCTTAATGATCTGATTCCTTTTTCAGATAAACTTTATGTAAAGGCCTTTCTAGTAAGCAATGACAGCTTTAATAACATAAAGCAAGCAAGGTCTTAAGAGACAAATGATTCCAGAATCTAACTACTATCAGAGGAGAAGTGCTTAGTATAACTATGAAAACTAAAGCACAGACTCTGACAGACATGCCCTAATGCTGCATAGATCACTTTAAAATAACTCTGCATATTTTGAAAATTTGTTTGGTTACCAAGATGGTAGCTATGTCAGAGCAATAAGATATCCTTATTTTAATTTTGGTTTTTAAGCTGTTTAGTTGCCAAACTTCACAAGGATGCTGCTGAGATTACCCTATGGCTTTGGTGCTATTATGGTAACACATCCTCTGCAAGTGATCCAAGAAAAAAATAATGTCCTGTTTCCTAGTCTGGAAGCTTATGATCTTTGTCGAGAATTTTGCCACAGAGCTCAATTCAAAAAGCCATATTTAAGTAAGAATTAATTTTGCCTAAAAAAACCCCAACAGCCTATTTCTGTGTGGAGGGAGAGTAGGCTTTCCCTTGGTGAGAACACCTCATAATCAAATGAATGCCACAAACTCTTTTTGCCTAGTTTTCATGCTTATAGATCTCGCCATTATAAAAAGTTCCTTATTGTAGAGGTAACCTAAAGTAATTTGCTATCTTGTTCCTAGAGTAAGTGTTTATCAATACAATGAGTGCTATTTAGTCAGGACTGTTTATAACATAACAAAAACTCTGCTGTCTTCCTCGTTTTCTTTGTTGGTGGATCTTCCAACAGCGTGGCTTCTTCTGCCTCTACTATCTTTTGCTTCCAGATTTCTGGAATTCCTAGTCCCAACTCTTTTTTTTTTTTTTTTTTTGGTACAGTGGATGAACTTGGGACCTTGCGCTTATGAGGCAGGGAGCAGAACCACTGAGCTAAATCCCCAGCCCTTCCCAACTCTTAATACTTAACTGGCCTGAAGTTGAATTTAAGTTAGAAAACTGTAGTCAAAAGGGAGTGCTTTCAATTGATTTATTTAGGAATTCTTAGTTCAATTTCACTTAGATAAAGCTAAATAACCAGGCTGCATATTTAAATACCATTGACCTTGGCTGAGATGTCCTTTTATTTTAGTCCTCTGACTTCTAACAAAGATGAGCAAGAAATAGTCACATGAAATCCATCTTGGTGATTGTAGTAAAGCTGATGATAAAGACTTTCTTTACTAAATGATTGTTAATGGTTACTGGGGTTTGCCTATGACAGCGTCCATCCTTCATTCTTTATCTAACAGAAGTCAGTTTTGTTATGGTATCCAGCACAAACATTGGCATAACAGAACCTCCCATTCTTCTGTGGAGGAGAAAATAGTGCAGTTTTGGTGGAGACATGAAGAGACACATTTTTTAACTTCTGGAAATGATCTACCTCCCCCTTTCCATACCCCAAAGCAGCCTTATTACTTAAGCTAGCTTGAGTTGATTTTCCACCACTTCCTGCTGAAGGTATTCTAATATACTCACTGCTTATTTTCCAAATAACTTTTCTGTACATTTCTTTCTGAATGTAGTACCATTAAATACTTTGTATCTTTGATTAATTATTTTTCTCCTATCTTTCTGGAAATAAGAGCAATACAACTTATCTGGTTTTTGACTTCTTATTTTCTCTATTTGTTCTTGATCCTGGAATTCTTCAATATTTCCTTTTGCTAACAAGTTGACTTATATTGATGTTTTGATGCAATCCACATTTATATAGTAATTAAAATATAGAATCTTATGTAGATTTAATATAGATGATAATTCTAATAAAACTTGATCTCTTCTCTAAGTCAACAGTCTTCAAATTGTTTTATAACTGCAGATAAAGAAAATCTTACGTTGAATTCCAAAATATATAATGAAGTAGAAATATTCTGCTTGAAGATTGGCAACTAAGCCTAGAATCTCACTCACTTAGTGCCATGCCAAATCTCCTTACTTAGCCATTCTGAAAATCTTTAGGACTTCTGAAAAATCCTCAGATCCTCTATTTCTTTCCTCAGAGCTGATGCACCATTTCCCAAAGATATTAGACCGTAATCAGATTCTATGAACAAGCTCTTACTGTTCATCCTAAAATCATTACAGATGATCCTTATACAAGTATCTCTTTAAACGGCTATTGTATTCATGTTAACTGAATAGCATTAAAATACATTGAATATATGTATTTTATATTTACATTTACATAGAGTTTCAGCAAATATCAACCAAATAATGTTTCCATAGTCATAGTTTTTCTTTCTCCTCTTCACCCTGTACCATCACTCAATCCTAGAAATATCAACTTCTTAAATGAATGTTATGATTTCTCTATTTTTTAAATTTTAAAATTTTTATTACTACATGTTTGCAGTACCTAATAATTACATTCAATGTGGGGAATAGGTACATGTACATATACATCTCAATTCTTTTTATTTTCCCTCCTCCTCTACCCCCATTTTGTTTTGTGCCAGCATCAAGTTTATTTTAAGACTTTATCAAGTTAATTATCATAAACACGGATTAGACAGCCTTATTAAAATACAACTATGTTTCAGCCATAGTGGTGATTGCTTATAATTCCAGCTTTCTGGGAGGCTGAGGCAGGAGGATCAAGATTTGAGCCCAGCCTGGGCAATTTAACAACTGAGAACTTGTTTCAAATGTATAAAAAATAAGTGACTAGAGATGTAGCTCAGTGTGAAAGTCCTGGGTTTAATCCCCAACACTGCAAAACAGAGCAAAGCAAAAATCCAAACCAACCACAACAAAAAAACTATGCACATATACATTCATATATCACAGTGCATATGTGCATATATATCGTAATATGTTGATCAGTGTATAAGTTCTCTAAGTGCATATTTTCCTCTACTTTCTTTTTCACTTAATGCTATAATCTTGTTATTATTTCATAGAAAAAAATTTTTTTTTGTACCAGGACCTTGCATTTGTCAGGTAGGCATGGTGCCACTGAACTCAATTCCTGGCCCAATATCATACAAGTCTATGCGTGTATAAATAGACTTACTTCTTTTTCACAACTAATGATTCCTTTTGCTCAAATGTGTATGAATTTCTAGATCCATTCCTCTGTTGATGGACATTTAGTTTAAGTCTTTTGCTTTCACAAATAGTCTGAGACCTGTGCATGTTTGTGGTGCACATGTAACTTATACATATCTATGTCTTGATTACTTTTCTCACAGCTGAGACAAAATACCCAACATCTAAAGTTAAAGGGGAAAGGCTTATTTTGGTTCATAGTTTGGAGAGCTTTCAGTCTAGAATCAGCTGGCACCAAGGCAGGGTGGCAGGCAAAGGAGCATCACAAAGGAGAAACATTTCATGGCAGGGAGCAGACATCAAAAGCAACAAGCAACGAGCAACAATGACAAGCGAGGACTCTCTTCCTGTCCCTTATTTCTTATCCAGGCCACCCACCATTTGGGAGAGTAGCACTCACACCCAGGGTGGGACAGCCTTATTCTTGGCATCACTCCATGAATCAATCCCAGCATCACATCCTTGATCCAACCATCACACACTCTAGATATAGACACCTCCCAAAACCCCACTTATAATTGTATATGGCTTTGGGGGATATCTAGATACAAGCCATAACAATCTGTTTTTGAAAATATCCCTTGTATTTTAAGATAAATTCCTACATTATATCGGGGGGTGGAATGTCAAAAGATAAATGTATACACAGTTTTCATGAACATTGTCAAATTTCCCTTCACATTTTATGCATTCCCATCAGCAATATTTAAAAATGTTAGTTTTCCCACAGTTTTCAAAACAATATATTATCCAACTTGATGATATTTTCCAATAAAATATGTGAAAACATAGTATCTCAGTGTAGCTTTAATCCACATTCTTTTGTGAGCAAAGGTGATCATATTATGAATACTTAAGATCCAGTTGTATTTACTTCACAGTGAACTGCTTGTTCACAACTGCAGCTCAATTTTCTAAAGAGCTCCTGGTGATTTTTGTTATGTTTGAAGCTCTTTATGTATTAGCAATATTAACAATTTATATGTGATATAAATTACAAATATTTTTCAAAGAATATTATTATTCTTAAAAATTCCATTAATCGAATTTACTTTTTAATTATCTCTGGACTTTGTGTGAAATTCTGAAATCCTGCCCACTAGGCAAATAAGAAAATTCACCCAAATTTCCTGCCATTATTTGCACAGCTTCATTTTACAATTAAATCTCTGATTTGTTTGAAATTTATCCAGGTAATTTTTGGACCACTTTAAAAAACTATTTTTTCCCACTAATTTGAATACTAAATTTACTCATCCTTGAGCCTAATTCTAAATTTTCTTTTCTGTTCCCTTGGATATCTTCAATTGTCCCATAGTTTTAACAATATAGACTTAATAGTATTTTTCAGTATATTGTAGGATTAGTTCATCTCATTGCCCTTCTTTTCTGCTGTATTTCTATGTTCCTTGTATTTTCCATATTTTGCTCCTTATGAAAGATGCTGCTGTGGCGCCAGGTGAATGCATATCAGGTAGAAATTATTTCAATTACAGTCATTGACATCATGAAATGGCTTTCTTTATCATAATTTGTGCATTTATTTTGTCCTGAATTCTATTTTAACAGAAATTGAGCTTGTGACCCTGTTTTTTAAATTTGTATTTGTTTAGTATGTTTTTGTCAATCCTTAATACAAAAATAAAAACATTCATCTAAGTCACTCTCTTCAAAGTGTGTTATTGTTTCCTTTCAGCCAATCTAAAACTTTTATTTTAATTATAAATCTATCTATATGTGCTAATGAGTGAGATATACACATACATAACTTTTTTAAAAGGAAATTTCCAGATAATGTATGTATGTATATGTGTAAAGATATAAATATATTCCATTTAATCATATTTTTGTTACATTAATACTCATACAAATATTTTGTACAGTCTATTATTAAATGACTTTCCTCCTTATTCTCTTCTTTTTAATCCACTTTAAAATTTTATTTTCATTACTACATATTTACAGTACATAATGATTACATTTAACATGGGAGTTGGTATATGTACACAACACATCTTAATTCTTTTTATTTCTCCTTCCCCTCCCCTCCCTTCTTTCATTCCTTGGTCTCCTTCCCATTTGCAAAGATCCTGTTCTTAATATAGGATACGAATATCTGATTTCCAAAGCAACGTTTAATTTCTCTCATTTAAGTAGATATGTTGGTGCTTAAGAAGGTCTGCATTTTTCTTCTAATGGGTATTTTGAATCAATACTATTACATATGATCCATAGTTTTCTTGTGCTCCATCACTTTTTTTTTATTTAAATGTTGTTTCCCTATGATGAGCATTATTGAGATTAACTATTAGAAGAATAAAATTCTACAAGCAGTGAGAGAAAAGAAACAAATCACATAGAAAGGAAAGCCCATGAGAATCACAGCAGACTTCTCAATGCAAATCCTCAAGGCAAGAAGAGCTTGGAGTGATGTATTTCAAGCCCTAAAGGAAAA
>NW_004624751.1:25909715-25964810 GCF_000247695.1 Heterocephalus glaber
ATTGTGAGGGGTAGGGGAAGGGAAAAAAGGGAAAGGAAAAAATATGAGAAGAGGAAAAAAAATGGAAACAAGGTCTTTACAAATAGGGAAGGGTGGAGGGGGTGAAGGGAGGGCAAGGGAAGGGGAAAAAGAATTAGAACCAAGATACTCATGTAAAGCTACAAGATCCCAATGATGAATGTAACTGTATTTTATACCAAAAATGTACCAATAAACTTAATGGGGAAAAAAAGAGAAACAAATCCCAAGAGAGGGGATGGCTGATAAGAAATGACAAATCCAGTGCCATTTACAAATATAGAGATTATTAGGAAGCAAATACTGAAGAGAACCATGTGTCTGATTGTAATTTCAATTCAGGAATAATGGTAATGAAGTAAGATCGTGCTAATAAAGGAAGAGAAGAAGGAATATTTATTGAGCTCATTTTATTTTCCTAGTATTCTGGATTATTGTTGTGTATACTTTATTCATCTTTACCACAGTACTCTGAAATAAACGTTGTAATTTTCTACTCTAATAATACTCTAATAAATTATCCCTATGTGTAGGTTAGGAAAATGAGGTTCAAAACATTAAGCAAATTTTCTTAATTTGTGAGAATTTGTTTGCATTTTCTTATTGTATTTCCTATATTCCTCACCACTTTGATGCAACCTGTCTCTGAATGCTCTGAAAAAGATACATGGATGCTAGAGATGAACAGAGAGCTGGGTAGCATATTTCTCCTTCCCATCCCACCTCAAATGCAAACCAAGTCTTCATTATTTTTATTCACTTTCTACCTTCATTTGTAGTCATCAGTTAGTTCCCAGAGTGAAATCACGTTCAGTATCATACTTTTAAGCAAACATAAGAAGAAAGCTTGCCATAAATACTGGACATCCTCATTCATATGTGGAAGTTAACAAAGTTGACTTTGTGGAAATGGAGCATAGAATAGTAGTCACTATCAACTATGAAGGATGGGGAGAAAGAGAGTAAAGAGAGGTTGGGAGAGAGGAATTACAATTAGAGAGGAGGAATGAGTTCCAGTCCTTTATAGCATACTATGGTGACTCTAGTTTTTATAATTTATTATATACTTTATAAAGAAATAAGACAGAAGAATTTCATGAATCCCAACATAAAGAAATAATAAATGGTTAAGGAGATGGAAATGCTAAGTACCTTGATTTGATCATTACACATTATACATGTGTTATCACATTTGTCCCTATAAGTATGTACAATTATTGTGTACCAATTTAAATTTTGAAAAATAATTTGAAATGAATTCTAGCTCAACTATTTGATGGCTTCAGATAATTACACTTAGCTCTTGGTTTTTAAAAAAATAAATGAGATGACACCAAAGGAGAAATATGACATGAACCTGTTTTAAAAATACAAAACTCAACTTCAGTACTATGTCTTTTAAGAATTATAAATTGGACTTAATTATTCCTATGTATAATACAGATAAGCCAAGATATGACAGCTATTTTTAATATTATAGCATTGCTGTTTCTAAATATTCCTATTTGCCTTTTTCCCCAGGAAAGATAGTTTCATAAATATGACGATCCAGTTCTACATACCTTTGCTGGTTGCCATAAGTTAAATGAGATAATGTCATTGAAAGTATTTAGGAAACCACAGCACACCAGAAAATGGTAAGTTGTTTTAATTATCATAACTTGGTTGAAATAATCTATTTGGTATTAATTCTTAGTTGCAGGGGATAGAGCTGAGGCACCGTGAAACCATTGCTCTTTTATGAAATAGAGGTAGAAATTACAAGCTGCTCTACAGCCCACTGAACCATGATCCTGGAGTTCACTCATTACTCTTGAAAGCTGCTCTCTCCCTCTCTTTTCCTCTTATAGTTCTTTCTCTTTCCCTGATTCCTTCTCTGTCAGGAACTGATTGATTGTTAAGGCTCCAGTGACTTTAATTAGACTCTCCCTCTAGCATATTCTCCATTTCCAAAATCGAGGGCAGTCGTACTTTATTTATTTATTTGTTTGTTTGTTTGTTTATTTATACTCAATTAGTTTTTTCTATGCAAGGTTTAAGAGTTGAATTATTTGTGTGTAGATGTTTCATTATTCAAATTTTATGCATGACAGAGTTCTGGAGGGCACCACTGCCCAGGAACTAACTCCTGCATTAAACCTATAGGGTTGCTGTGTTCCTGAGCACAGAATCACGTACATTTTAATAAAAAGAATGTGCCACCACTTACTGAGGCTTTTGTATACATCAAACAACATACTAGCTTATTTAGTAATTGTTTTAGATAAAACCACTAATAAAACCACTAATAACATTACAAAGAAAAGTTTTTTATCATCGTTACCTAGAGGAGGAACCGAGGCTTAGTAAAACTAAAATGATTTGCACCAAATCACACACCTGGTAACAAATAAGGATAAGATTCAAGCTTAATTCTTGCTGAGACCAAATCTATGCTATCACAATAAGGGAGTTTGCTTATTGTAAAATCATTCATTAAATTTAAACACTGATTTGCTCCTCAGTAGAAAGCAATATTATGAGCTTAATGCTGAACAGAGAACCCGTTCAGTCTACTTTTTTATATACTCCACAAGTATACACAATAGTTGTCAGTTTTCTCCTCTTTTCTCCCCTTGGCTTCATTTTCATTATATGATTCTCCCAGCACAACGTGTTGAACTTTGCATTTCTCACAAGTCACTTTATGTGAGGACTGCTCCTGTATTCTCCTTCCACAGTTCCTGTCCCTCAGTCAGAGCTGCCCCAAATCTATCAAAGAGCCTCTGTGAAGATTTTGCTGAAGGCTCACTCAGGACTCTTCCTATCCACAGCAATGTTCCCATTCCTTTCCATAAATACTCTTTTATTTTTCTGTTAGTTGTATTTCTAATATATACAGATTTTGAAACTTTTTCTTTTTTGGTAAATGGTTTGCTACCCCTTGAATGTTGTCCCTACTTCTGTCTTAGTCCCTTTGGGCTGGTGTAACCAAATTCCATAAACTGGGTAGCTTTTAAATATTGGAGAATTGTTTTTCACAGTTCTGGATCCTGGAAGGTCCAAGATCAGGGTAGTGCCAGATGTAGCATCTGGCACCTGATAAAAGGCACCTTCACAGTGTTTGGGGTGTGGGGGTTTCTCTCCAGCCTCCTTCGTAAGGGCACTAATCTCTTTCAAGAGGTCTCTTACCCCATGATATAATCAACTCCTAAAGTGCCCCCTGCTCTTAATCCCATCACTGTGAAGGTGTGTGGGTTTCACTGTGTGAATTTGGGATAGGGGATGGGCCATGCAAATTCTGAACCATAGCAACCACTTTGCCTTCGGTCAGACAATTCCTTCAGCACTTTCTGTAACTCTAAATCCATCAGTTGTTGATAATTCAGTGATTTGGCACTATTTTAATGTCCTTTTATCTCTTCTTATTTCTCCTTTCAACTGTGAATTTTTCAAATAACGGAGGCTAATTTTCCTTCAACTTCTCACAATTTCCAAAACATTTATTTTCACGTAATAAATATCTCAATGTTGTGACAATAGAGGAACTCACAGTATAAAATTGTAAGTTTTACTTCTAATACACAAGTAACATTCAAATTAACAAGACTTACAGCTATATATGTTTTTCCAAATCTCATAAAAATGTGGAAGAAAATATATACCATCATGGGATCTACTTGTATTTTCATTTAATTTTTCATGCATTCTGTGTGAAAACAATAACCAGCTTAAAGAACAGAAGGGCTTTTGACTTTACAAATTACAAAAAAGATAAATGCCTCCAAAGCTGTATTTTTTTTTCTGTCACTACTTTGATGCTATAAAACATATTTGGTAAAATTTGGTAATATTTTCCAAATGTTGTAATAAATTCTATATAGATTTAATTTTCCCCTTTTTGTCCAAGTAAAGTGCTACTGAGTCAGTTTTTCCATTTTGTAACTTGGTTGCAAGGTGGAGCCATATTTTAGAAAACTGAGACAGAACCAGTTCTTGAAGCAATCCACATGAAGTTGTATGAAGGATATGAATTGCTAAAATTATGAACCATGTATATTTATAAATGTCTAAGCTGAGATGATTATTTGATTATTTGCCAAGAACAAACCTGGCTGCCAAAAATGTACAACATATTTCAGCCTAGACACACCTTCCTGGCATGCTCCTTCTCCTCCCTAACAGGTCATTTTTTTAAAAAAATGCCATTTATCCACCCAGAGCTGGGCATTTAACCAAAAGTACATTTTTTCAGTTGCTTATATATGCTTTACTCGCTCATCCATCCCTTCCTCAATCAATATAATTAACCATGGTAACTGTAGCTTCGGTAAATGTTTGTCCAACCTTACACAACTCAAAGAGATGTCCCAGGAACAGACCCACACTTCAGTCTTTTCTTCACAGATGTCTCTAGTGAGTTCTCCCTCCCCTGGACACTCTGTTGGTGAAGGGCAGTGGGAAGGAAAATTAATTGGGGAAACAACACTGAAAAACTAAACACACAAGCCAGAATACAATGAGCAATAAGAAAGTATCTATCTGTCTTAGAAGAGATTAGCTGCTCATTTACCAAATTCATTCCCCTTTCTTCCTGATAGCACATCTAGGATGAATTTCACACTTTTACTTACAGTTAAATTTTACCATGAACCTGAGACTTAAGCCCAGGAAGGTGGTCAGAAATAATGTTTACTACTTTCAGGTTTCTTCCATACAATTCCCAATTGCTTGGCCTTACCAGGTTGCTGGAAAGGAGATGAACTTCCAGGGTTTATGGATAGACACATATAAAGGAAAGAACCCAGGGCTTTGATTTATCACATGAATGGAAGTTACCCAAAAGGAATATCCATGTTGCACAGGTACATAAAGAAAAAGAATACTTTTAAAATGTATTAAGATATCAAAATAAGGGGTTTATCTATCAGGGGCTGGTGCTGTTTTAATTAATACCAAAATATGTATCTTAAAATAAGTTGCTTCCACATCAAAAGTCTAAAATATAAGACACTGGCTGAGTGTTAGAATGTTGGAAGGAAACTCAGATCAGAAGCTTGCAAATAAATAAAGGTCCACATTATGCAAGAGCAAAGCATTTGTTAAACATGTTTCTGATGCCAGAATGGCCAAATCAGTCCAGGCGCTTAATCAGGCAATAATGAAAAAACAAACAAACAAAAAAACCCCAACAATTTGAGTGTATTTGAGAGTAGTAAAAGCAGGAGAATTCTGGGAAGGAGTCAAAACTTGGAAGAATAAAAGAGCCCCAGGAAGTTTTCTATTTATATGCTTTTTAATCCAAGAATAGGCTTAATTTGGTTAATATGCAGGTGAATAAAACTGACAGAAAACCTATGGTATTTACAGTATGATATCAGTGGATAATTCTCAGGCAAGCACACTTCAAAAATGTGAAAAGGAATAATGGAAAGAGGAGACCCTGAGAAGTAGTACACCATATTCTGTATATAAACTCTGCCTAAATCTCCTACAAATCTCTGAGCTATACACTTGTGGAGAAGACCTCAGCCAGTGGACCTTTGAGTTATGATTGGCCTAACATACAAACTACTTGGGTTATGACTGGAATTTTAGTTTTAACTTACGATCAGTCTTGAGTTACAACCTGAATGCCAGTCACTTGTGCTTACAGATGGTCTCAGATACATTTAACTCTTAGAGAGTTTTGGAAGGAAAATACATCATCCTTTCTTTTGTGGCGTTGAAAAATCCTAGACCAATGACTCTCTAAGATCTGCCTGTATACAGGAGAGATTCTTTGAAGGCTGTGTAGAGGAGACTGAGCCTTCAACTGACCAACTTGAGTTACAACCAGCCCTCTGGAATGAATTGAGTTTGTAAATCAAGGGTTCACTGCAACTGTGATTAAAGAATGGAAATGTTGCTTTATTCCTGCTCAAGAGATAGGGTTTATAGTTCTTGAGTACAACTATTACAACAATAAAAAAAAACAACCCCAAAATTAAAATTTCACAAAATAACATAAATATCCAGAGTCTTTATACAAAATATCCACAGTATAACTCAAAAGTACTGAAGATATTAAAATATCAGGAAATTCAATTCATTCTTTAGAGACATTTAAGCTCAAAAATGTGCTTATAATGAGTAAAGTATAGAAAATTTCAGGGGAAAAATAAATACCAAAGAAAAAAAGCATGAAAATTCTGGAACAAAAATGGCTATCTGAAATTTTAAAATTCACTGGGTGGACTTAAGAGAAAAATGGAGATGACAAAGTGGTCAGTGAATTTAAAGAGTTCAATAAAACTTTCCAATCCAGAGAGCAGAAGGAAAAACAATTGAAGGAAAATAAAAATAGTCTTAGGGACCTGAAGAATAACATAAAAAGCTAAAACATACGGATAATTACAGTCCAAATAATAGATAAAAAATATGACACAGTAAAATGTTTGACTAAATATGGCCAAAGCTTTCCTAATTTCCTAAAAGACATAAATTTACAGATTCATGAAGCTTGATGAAGACCAAAAAAGATTAGTGCACATATAGCCATACTTAGGTTTCTCAGAGACAATTACTGACCAAAGTTTTGAAAGCAGCTAGCAAAAGAAAAAAGAAGGGGAATAGTAATTGAAATGATCTCATACTGTTCGTCAGAAACAATAGAGGCCAAAGGACAATGCAACATCTTTAACATCCTGACAAGGTGGCAGGGAGGATGAGGACACAAGGGCAGGAAATCTGTCAACCTATTGTCCAATGTGTCCTTCAAGAATAAAGGCAAATAAATACATTTTAAAATAAAAGTATGCTAAGATAAAACATCCAGAAAAGCCGACACCTATGTTAAAGGGAAAGGCAGTCTACCCACGCACTAAGGCTAAGATTAGGGGGCACTGGTGGGAACACGTCACAGTAATAGTGTATCCCTGTACTCGTTAGAAAAGTATTCACAAGGAAGGGAACAACCAAGGACAGAATTTATTGGTTTGCAAGCAAGAATGAAAAAGAACAGAAAGTCCAGATATTTAAGACCTTGAAAGGTTAAAGTAGCTGTCTTGACTTTATGTGAATAAAAAATAAAATTTAATTTTGTAAAGCCACAGAGATTTTGGGTTTTTTTCTGTAAATGCAGTAAGATTTATCATAATAATGACAAATTTCTTTCATTCAGTAAGTATGTATCTGAGTTCATGTGTAAATCAGAAAAAAGAAGTTGTTATGCTGTATAATTTTGTGACATTATGTTCATTTAATACAGATTCATTTAATGCAGATTAGGACAACATTTTAATAAATTCCTTTTATATTTATCTTTTTGAATCATTACTGTATATAGAAACATGGAGTTAAAAATTTTGATACAATATAATAAAGGAAAAAAATATACTATACCTAAAATAAAAGTAAATAATCATTTTAAGATAGTTTTTTTTTAACTTCATCATAACCAAAATGGTGAAAGGTATTTTCTTACATACTTTACTGAAAACTCTTAGGTTAAAAATGGAGGTCCAACTTTCTAAAATAACCATAAAGGGTTGTGCTAAAAATGGATACATGGGCTAGTTTATTGATGCTGCAATTTACATAATAGTAAATCTACTATTTATGGCATATTTGGGAGAACTGGATGAGTAATTTTCTAAAAATTTTACTCAACTAATTTACATTAAAATTTGTAAGAATTTTTTACCTTCATTTTCCACTGCCAACATTAACTTGCACCTGGTAGAGTATCTTGCATCAGGTCACATATTCTAATGAATAGCTCAAATTAGGTTTTAAATTCACATTTTCTTACACAAAATTGTGCTCCATTACCACTATTCCATCTTATTTTCAGACAAGATAAGCAGACCACCCTGCTCTGATGCATTTCAATTATTTGCACATCAGTTTAAGAAATGTTTATTGAAAATATTTTGCTAAGCTGAGCACTAGGCAAATAAAGTCTTCCAGTCAATTACAGATAATTGTGAATTTTTATACCGCTTTGAGTAAATCTGATCATAACTTACTGTAAATCTGTGCCTCCTTCCTTCATGTGGGGAGCCATCATCAAGAACCTGACTCAATATAAAGTGTATAAGACCTGTAGCTTGGCAGATTTGTCAATGAATTTTGGCATTGTGACTTACTATTCACATGACTAGCTCCATGCTTAAAAATATTAACATATTTTTGAAATGATGATATCAGCACTAACTTAAAGGTTAGCAAATGTATAATGACCGACATTATGGTGTCTAACAAATCATATGATAGTTGTTATAATAATAATAATGATAATATAATAATAAAAACTGTTATTAGATGTTATAATCATTATTATCAATATTACCATTATATTAAGTATGTAATGGTAAGCTTGTGTTGCATAATAAAATCTCTCCAAATTTAATTGCTTAAATAATAAACTTTTTAAAATATTTCTATGGATCAGCATGGCAGTTCAGACCCAGCTTAGCTGGAGTTATGCTAGTCAAGATATCTGCACCCACCTGACGGGCATTTGGCATCTTTTTAGTCTAAGCCATCCTCAGTGTGTATGGATCATTTCCACTCTATGCAGTTTCTCATGCCCTAGCAGGCTAATCCAGTATTCTACATATGAGGGTCTTGGGGTTTCAAACAGTAGCAAGAGAAATAGTCCCTTTATTTAAACACTTTCCAACCTTTTGCTCAGCTCACATCTACTAGTATCTTGCTGACAAGAGCAAATCACCAGGCAGGTCACAAGGCTCTTGAGACAGTGTGGGAAGCACTAACAAGACATGGATAGAGAGTATGAGATCATCCTACTGAAATCCTTAATTAGCGAATTTTCTTGGAACTCATGCCACAAAATCAGTGGGTAAATCTCTTTTATAATTTAACTCCTGGTTTCTTGAATCCATTTTGTTGGGCATGGATATGTCTCATTTTCTTAATACTAATTCTGTTCTCCATCAAACAATGTTATCCTGAGGCTATAATATTTGTGCATACTTTTTATATGCCCTCTGCTCCAGTCTCTTGAAAATAAAGACAATACACTGATGATTTTTTTCTTTCTAGATACAGAAATAGATCAATATAGAATATCTGATTTTAAAGCTATGTCACACTGATAAAAGTTTCCTAACATCTGTTGCTTGTGACTGCATTTTGTGACTACCACGGTTCTTGTTGCTGAGTGAAAAATGCTACTCTTGTGCTACAGACAGCAATTTTTCTCAAGCTAAGTCACCTTGTCCTTGATTGCCACTCACTAGTCATTCTCTTGACTGCAGTTGTGTTCAGCTCTCTACTATGATGTTACATCACTTCAGGTTGCAATTCAGCAAATAATTCAAACATATCCTCTAGCTCATTCTCAACCAGTATCTTGTAGCTTAATCTAAGCTACTTTTCAGTGTACTTTATTTTTCCATCGCTAATCTTAAAATATCTGAGACTGGCAAGAGTGAATTTTTCAATATTTGAGAACCTGCCTGCTGAAAACTTTGCCGACCAAATGTTAAAAGGAATAGCTTTGAGACAAGACTACATCTTACCTAAATAACTAAATGGTATATTTATAAGTGTCCTAGTTATGTAAATAAGAACGGACATTTTCACATTGCATAGGTTAAAAAAAACTCATTAAGATTCAGTTGAAAATCAACTATTACTGTCTCTGGGGATGTAGGGAGATGAATTTTGGGGGCAGTTTAAAAATAAGATTGACAGCTTTCTAGGCTTGATGTTGTTTTCTATAACCTAACAACAAACATGGTCTTAAGGAAAAAACTAGCTTCTTTCTGGAAGACTGCTGCGTTATTTATAGTCTCTAAAAGAGTGATGCTTTCCCCTTTCATGTTGGTTTACTTTAAATTGTGAAGCACTTTACTCTAGCACAACCCAAGCATTCTCTGTTACATCAGTTTATTTGACTCCTGTCTTATGCTTTTGCGACCATTGCCTGGTCTGGGAATCCCTGGTCTGCTTTGAATCACAGGAGGTCAATCAAGAAGGAGTAGTCACAAGAGCAATGAAAGAGAAAAATAGTCTTGGGTGTGTTTACCTGTCAGGAACATTATCAGGACAAGCCAAATGTACTTGCAGTAATCACAAAAGGTGAATTTCTTCCACCTCACCACCTATTTTAACTGTTGCACCCAGCCTGTCATTGATGGAACTATTTGACTTCACCTTCGCTGTGGAATTGTCTTGTATTTTCACCATGCACACTGTTTCCACCAACAAGGTAGATGTGCTACACATTCTCTTCAGTAACTTTACTTGGGTGAGTCACAGACACATGAGCTATGCTCTATTTGTCTATAAATAGCTCCTTCCAAACTTCATCCCTTTCCTGGCTACCAGACTACCAAATCTTTCAAAGTCCTCAATGTCATTTATTCAAAGACATCCGCTATATCTTCAGTGGCTCTTATTGCTAAGGGTGGCTGCAGCTCACTCCTAAATGTTTTTATGCAGATCAGATTGTCATGCATCAAATCCAGCTGTACCTGGAAAGGCCAGCCTGGTGCCTTACCCACTTTCTTTAGTCATTAATCTTGAAGTCAGTCTTACAGATTAAAATACCTTTTGCTCTTTTGGTAATTATATTGTACTGAATGAGATTTTAAATGGGCTCCTTATTTTCTAACAGTAAGAGGCACATGTAGGGTATTCTGAATCTCATCTCCAGATTCTGCTCTTCCTTCCCTCCTAAGTATATCTCCTTTTCCCATACATTCTTCTCTTCTCTATTTTCCCCATCATTTCATGTTTTTCTTTTCTCCTCAGTCTGCATCCTGTTTCCTGCTCCATTCTTCCCTCTATTGGCCATGGTTTCTTCTCTGTAGAGACTTACTTAGAGTTCATTCTCATGGTCTGAGTGTGCATGCACAGGTGTGGGTGCAGGTGCACAGGTGTATCACAAATGATCACGGTGAAAGGAGACAGTGCTCAACTGAGGCAGAATTCTACATTCTCATTTCAAAGTGAGATTATTTGAATATCCTTGCCCCAGGTAATCCAGTGGACCTCTGTTAAGAGCTACTAATCAGGAAGAATCCCTTCCTGCTTTGACTCAGAATCTTCAGACATCTACTTGAACTTGTATTTGTCCCTGCAAGGCTCTTAAATACAGAATAGTTCAGATTATGGAAAAAGCATACTTTACTCAAGTAATGATCACTTAATGATTTCTGTAAGGTAAATTTCACATTTTCCTGCTCTGATTTTCTATTTTCTCTTTATTTGGGCAACAGCATTACCCACCTGATCTGTCATGTGCATTTTCAATGAGGCTCCCTGAGATTGTTGTAGTGATGAATAACAGAATCTGTACATTTGCACTACACAGGTCTCACTGATTTAATGAGAGCCTTGCCAGTGGTACTAAATCAAGCCTATCATTTCTGAAAGGCTTTGATTCTCAGGCATTAATACCAATTACCATGTTGTTGGCAAGACATTGAAATAGCTAGGATAAGGTTGGTCAACATTATATTTACTGAAGGGGAAAAAATAATACAGATCTAGATTTCATATTAGTTTTTCAAAGAGTCATACTTTTCTTGAGAAAAAATAATGAAGGAAAAATCCTTTCAGCCTCCAATGGATATGGAGCACATCTATACTTTGATATTTCATTTCATTCAAACTAGACATGGTGGAACTCAGCAGGGTAGTGCTAGGGACATTCTCCAATTTTCTGGTCTTGTTTTACAGATGCATATTAAACTTTCAGAAACATCAATCAAGAGACAGGGAATTGAGTTTTGGCTTTTGTGATAAGAACAGAAGTTATACTGCCTTTTCTACTTCCTGTGTTTTTTCCTTTCCCACCTTCTACCTGCTGTTCTATTCTTTTCCTTGTTCCCTTGTCAGATCCTACAATTAAACCAGGTATTCTGCTTACTGCTACTCATTTCTCTCATTCCATGCTTCAGTTTTGAGGCCTTTATATGATTGTCTGGCCATTCAGTCAGTCAGTTATTTAGCAAACATGTGCATATTATGTGGAGTGTTAATATCATGTTAGCATTTATATTATTTGTGTAATTTTATGAAATAAAAACACAATTGTTTATTTAATGATGTGATAAGCATACAGCAGACATCACTCAAAAACTGCTTCCTACCATGGGAAACAGGCCAAAGATGACAAGTATGAAATCTAGAATTTAGGAGAAATTCAGCAGAGTTTAGGAAATAAGAGTGGGACTAATATTTGCTAGTCAGTTGGCTTTCTTCCTCTGAAAGCTGCAGTGCAAGTTTACCTAAAGAAAACTCAGTGCAGCCACTGTGTCCACATTTATTATAACTTTTGGAATGTCTCCTTTTGTCAGAATCTCACCTGAGCTAGGCAGGAGAGTGCACTGATCATTAAGGTATCTGGGTAGCCAACTGAAGCAACAAGCAGAAAAGGAAAGGGTCAAACTTTTCATCACTTACTGGCATAGTGTAAGAGTCTAGAACCAGAGGAAATATTCTCCCTGGTTTATTGCCCCTGCCCCCAGAGAACAGTACACAGATTAAAGATTAAGGAATCAGTACAGATCTGGGGGTCATTTTACTGTTGAGGAAGTTTTATGGACTTTAGGGCAGTTGAAAGGTCTGAAGGTTATGAGTGGAAAAACAATGGTTACAAAGTGAGAAGGGGGAAAAGTGTCTTCAAGTTTTTCCTTTCTTCTTCCTGTAAGGAAGAGGCCACTGAAAATGAGCCCAAAATCTCAAGTAAAAAATTCCTAGGAACAAAAGCACTAAGGCTAGGAATATAAACGTGTGAAAGAACACAGCCAGCCAGCAAGATGTGAGGCCTTGACTACTATCTACTGTATAATGCATTGACTCTGCACCACCTGTGGTGCAGGAAAGGCAGATTTCCCCATGAAGCCTGACAGTTAAAGCTTCTGTAATTGCCTATGGCCACACCTAAAAAAACTGTACATGAGTTTTTCACCAGAAGCCGAACTCTTAGACAGTAGAGGAGAATAACAGAAGTAAAATTAGTGTGTAGATTTGAGGAAGTTCCAGAACACAGAAAGGGTAAGAAAAATAGGACAATGGTGCCAAGGAGTATGAGGGATTGAGATATAGCATACCTATCCCAATACTATAGTCTCAGTAAAAATATTCTTAAAGGAAGAAACAAAGAAAAGGGAAAAAAGAAAGTAGATTGTTTCTTTCTCTATATTCCCAATATCCAAAGGGAAAAAAGAACAAACACAGATCTCTTACTAGAAGACTTGCTCCTTCCTACCCCACCCACAACCAGCAGATGCAAATCTCTTACAATATCTCCCATTCTAAGACAGCTTTGGGGGGGGGTACTGGGGATTGAACTCAGGACTTTGCACTTGCCAGATAGGCATGGTGCCACTGAGCTACATCCCAGCTCTCTAAGATAGCTCTTAAAGTCTCTATTCTCAGCAATGGATGACCTAGATGAGTAGAAATGTGTGGCATTGTGGAATTAGTGCTTGTCTTAGTCACTTTCCTCATCACTGGGACAAAACATCAAATACCTACAACTTAAAGAAAAAAAAGGTTGTTTTGGCTCACATTTTCAGTCCATGGTTGGCTTGCTCCAAGGCAGAAATGGCATAGCAGAGGGGCATGGTAGGGAAAAGCTGTTTATGTCATGGTAGCTATGGAGCAGAGATAGAAGGGAAGAACCAAGAAGGAAGACATACCTTTCCAGGTTATACCCCCAGTGATCCACACCTTCAAACAGGGCCCCATCTTCAAATAGAACATTCAGCTGCTGAATTCACCAGTGGATCAGTCCACCAATGAGTACAGTACCCTCATGACTCAGTCACCTTCTAAAAGCCCCACTTATCAGCCCATGAGACTTTGAGGGGACATTCTTGATCCAAACCATAACATTCCACCACTGGTTCCCAAAAGATTTATGACCATCTGTCCATCTCTATATGCAAAATGCATCTCTAAGATTTGCCAAAGTCCTAGAAAGTCTAGCATCAATGAAAAGTCCAAGTCCAAAGTCTCCTCTGAGACTCAAGGCACTCTTATATGTGAACGCCTCTAAAAATCAAAATGAAAATTAAACATTCCAAACACAGAACAGCATAGTGTAAACATTTTCATATCGAAAAGGAGAAATATTAGAATAGAAAAACAGTCAGATGAAAGCAAGACTGAAATCCAGCAAGGCAAATATTAAATCCTGTAGCTCCATGTCCAACCCTGGGGGCAAGTTGTGGCAATGAGATGTAAACTCCAAAGGACTTAGGCAGCCTTGCCCCTACAGCATTGCCTGTTGCAGCCCTCCTGGCTTCCGTCTTCATGTAGCTCTGCTCACTGCCTGTGGTTTTCCTCAGGCAGTACACAGTTTTGGTATCTCCAATGTCCTGTCGTCCCTACTGCACTTTCAGCTTCACTCTCACAGCTTCACATACTGCCCTCTCAAGACCACACTTCTAGGCATCACAAGACTTTTTCTGAAATCTAGGTGGAATTCTCCCTGATCCCACAACCTTTGTATCTGAATGCCCATAGAACTAGCACCAAGTGGATAATACCAAGGTCTGTCACCAGCTTAAGCATCTGTTGGGCTACTTGGGATCATAGCTGCAGTGGCCTCTGAGCACCTGATGTTTGAGGACTGTGAACCAAATCTCAGGGAACTAATTCTGCAGGTGGTCTTTCTGGACCAGGATGACCTGGATCTCTCTTCTCAAATAAAGTATTTCACTTTTGTGCCTCTTTTCCTGTGAAGGATGGGGTCTTGATGATTCTTCAAATGCTCTCAAGGCATCTTTTCAATTGTCCTGATGAAATATACTTGGTTCTTGTCTTTTTTGTAATGGTAATCTTTAAAAAAAAAAAAACTCTCCTGGGCTGGGCCAAGTATACAGCTGCTTCCTTTCTAATGATAGTCAAAACTTCTAAAAATCATTCAGCTGTGCCATTTGCTCTTTATCCTCAATATAGATCTGATAAAAGGCTGCAAAAAAAAAATACCTATGCCACCACCTGAACACTGAATTGACTTGAAATTTTCTCTACCAGATGAATTAGTCTGCACCTCTTCTTTAAAAAAATTAATTTTATTGGTACGTCTTAGGTACACAATATGATGACATACATCATTGGAAATTTGCACCTTTACATAATCTCTCTTGGTTCTTATTTTCCCCCATTCCTCTGCCCTCCCTTCAACCCCTCCATTCCTCCCTATTTACAAAGACTTCATTTCTATTTTTTCATTTTTTCATATTAATTCCATTATCTCAGTTTCTCACAAAATCTCAGGATATGAACAAAATGTAAACAATTTTTGTTTTGCCATGATGTAATACACATGGCCTCTAGGTCAACATGCAATGGAACCCTTGTTCCCAACTGAAACCAACTGAGCCTGGACTTTATTGTCACATCTCTATGAATGTTATACTCTTCTCCTTTCTAACCAAAACCTACCATTAGGCTTAGCTTACAGCATTCTGAAGTTTCTCTAGGCAGCATCTCCAAACCTTTCCAAATGCCTAAAAACCAGTTCCAAAGGGTTCTGATCCACATGTTCAGATAGCCACAGCAAAACCCCACTCCTGGTACTAAAATATGTCTTGGCAACTTTCATCATCACTGGGACAGAATATCTGACACAACAAATTGAAGCACGAGAGAGTTATTTTAGCTCATGTACATGGCCAGCTAGCTTCAAGGCAGAAATGCCATGTCAGAGGAGCACAACAGAGAGAAACTCCTCATGTCATAGCAGCCAGGAAGCAGAGAAAGTAGGGACTGGTGAGGGAGATATACATTTCCAGGTCACAGCTCAGTGCTTGGTTCTTCCAACTTTGCCCCACCTTCCAGTAGCACATTCAGTTGATGAACTCACTATTAGATGAATCCACCAATGAGCACAGCACCTCCATGATCCAATTACTTGCCAAAAGCCCCATCTATAAGCACATGAGCCTTTGAGAGGCATTCTCAATGTAAAGCGTAACAGTTTTGCAACACTGGACAATTTACTGAATCTTTGCATATCTTGTATTCTTCACCTAAAACATAATGATAGCCATACTGAACTAAAAGTTCTTCAGGTTGCTGTAGGCTGACTCTGTTCTCCCACCTTCCTAGCTTGTAGTCTTTAGTAGTAACTAT
Organism: Heterocephalus glaber; assembly: GCF_000247695.1. The sequence continues at coordinate 25,925,817 of NW_004624751.1, forward strand.
GAAATTTCCTGGGAATATTTCCTGGCAATATTCTGAGATAGGAAGAAAATGCTTGAAACAGTTTCTCTCTTTCCTGAGGAATGTAAAATCTTGAGTTAGGAAGAAATACCCTGGGACAGTGTGGGCATCATTCCTCCCTCCCTTAAGCAGGATGTCATTCAAAGCTTGGTCCAGTGAGTCATGCAGCCCCTCCAGACCATAAGCTAGAGAAGGCTGCATTTTGGAGTCCTTCATCCTTGGTGCAAATGGAGCACATACCATCAAGACACTTTCTACCACAGATTGCTATTAGGAAATTTGGAGGTCTGGCTTACAATAGATTCTAGGCCTTTTTCCACCTTGATGTCTATCTATGAACAATAAATCTGCCTCACATAACTTGTGGCATGTGATTATGTTCTGTCTTACCAAACTGAGACAAGTTAGTGTCCAGTTTACTTTGAGCTGACTTCACAATACCTGCCTGTAGTGGAAAGTAAGATGATGAAAATACCTTACTTGCTGCACTTGATTAATGTTATGGCTTTCCCCACCTTTGAAATGATAACACTTATTGTATAATTTTCATTAGAACATATTTACAGTACATATGATTCTATTAGTCATGGAGAGTTGCTAGATGTACATAACACATTTTAATTCCTTTTACTTATCCTTCGTCTCCCTCCTCTCTCCCTCCATCTCAAAATCCTCATCCTATTTGCAGAAGTCCTGTATCTTTCTTATTTGAATGGTAACAGTTTAGTTCCCACAGTACCAAGTATACCGCTATGTAAAAATTTCTGGCCAAGTATTTTGAGTGTACATGGCAAGAAAGACAGAGAAAAGATTATAAAATTTCATTTTATACAAACACAAATAATTACTTTTTAAAGCTCTCTAGTCTCTGGAAACCTTGACCTATGTTTAGAGACTGAATCAGTATGCCTGAGACCATCATTAGTAACTTGGATTTAGAAGCTTTAAATTCAGGAAATAGCAATCCTGCTATGTACAAACCAAAGCAAATATGCACTAACCAGCAGAATGCATGTAAATGGTATCCAATGACATTTTTTCTTACACTGACTACTTTGATACATTTTTAAAACAATAATAAATTCCAATGTCTTTTAGAATAATTTTCTTTTTAATTTGTGAATGCTGAGAAATTTGCTTAGTCTTCCTAACTGGAAATTCAACCAAGAAAAGGTGCAAATCCATTCCTTTGACTTTCATTTCCCCACACTTCACTCCAGACGCTGTGTTTAAAAATTCATCTTTCAAAATCCTTTCAGTAATTCTGGTTTCAGGCAAAACTGAATAAAACTCCATCCTCTTTCTCCCACTGAATGAAAATACATGTATTTTACAGAATTCATGGAGGGACTATCTGAGGTCTCTGAAAAGTAGATGGCAGGAGGCAAATTGAGAAATGAGACAAGGATTCAAAGGACCTTCAAACCTGCAATAAGTTTCCCTATTTCCCACTCCACTATAACTGGGTTGGAATAAAAGGCAGCCAGGTGTGGTTGGAAAAGCTTTAAGAAGTATCCTGGCTTTCTGGACTGAGAAGCAGGAAAGAGGTCATGGAGTAAGCAATGCCTGGTATTTTTCTTTTATTCTTTTCTGCCTCACCCTCCAATCAAGCTGTGGCAAGGCATCAATAGAGACTCAGTATAGTGTAAAAGTTTAAGAAAGGAGAATCATTTCTTCTTACCAGAGTACCAGTGGTCCCAAAGTCATGTAAAGAACATCTGTTGGCTTTTTCTCTCTTTGTTCTCCAATCACCTGACCCCATATCTGTAGACAAAGTTGGGGGAAGTGTATCACAGAGTGAAGAAGTTTAAGTATCTGATTTTAGGCCAAAAGAAGTAAAATGGGGACCTCAGAGAACCAGAAGGTGTCGAGGAGATTCTGGCAAAGCAGGAGCTCAAGACAATAATCCCACAGTACACTTCTGAGCTCACTAGTTCATGCATCTGACTCAAGATAAAATAACAAAGTTTTAAGAATGAAAATATAGACTGCAGCACTTGCAAGGTTCCAGATATAGGACTACATGGTCTAAATAGCAGTATGAAGGTGAAAAACAGAACTCAAATGAAAACCTCAATATTCAGAAAACAATCAGTAAAGAAACAATGGGTTATAGAAAGCAATGCAAAAAGAGAAATGAACAGAGGTGTGAAGAGTACTGAATTAATTTTAAAGAGGCAGAAAAAGGAGAAAATAATATAAAGGATAAAAGAAAAGCCAATTTCTATATCTGAACCTACAATTAACTATATTAGGAATCACATTCATTGTAAATGCACTAAATTCTGAACTTTAAAAATAGATTGTTGGAATAGATTTTAAAGCGTGGTACAATTTACTTTTTTCCATTAAGTTTATTGGTACATTTTAGATATACATCATGATCACATCCATCATGGGAATTTGCACAGAATATACCTTGATTCTTGCTTTTTCCCTATTCCCCTTCCTTCCCCTCCAACCCTCCACCCCACCCCATTTGCAAAAATTTTTGTTTCCATTATTTCCTTCTTTTCTGATAATTTTTCCTTCCCTGGATTTCTATAAGAAATCCACTTTACACATAATGATACAAATAGATTAAAAGTAGTATACTATGTTAACAATAATCAAAAAAAGCTGAAGTGCTTGTATTAACATCTGACAAGGTAGATATCAGAGCAAGGGAAGTTTCCAGTGATAAAGAGGGAGATTTCATAATGATGAAAGTGTTATCTCAACTGGAAGACAAAATTAAATAAGTCTTAAATATGCTTTCCTCTAAAACAGTCTCAAAATATATGAAATGCAATTGATAGAATATAGAAAGAATACACTAATTTACAATTGTAAGTGGTAATTTCAACACTGCTCTGTCTATAATAGCCAAACAAAATAAAGAGGAAATAAAAAGGTATAGAAAAATATTATCAAACAACAGTACCTAATTCACATTTTTAGAAGAACTTATGCAACACTAGTACAATAAACATTATTATAATGTGCAAATGAAATATTTAATGCAATAAATCATATCAAGGTCATGAAATCTAAAAGAATTTATGTCATATAAATATGATCTATTAACATGATGAAATTAAATTAAAATTAATAATAGGAGCTAGTAAATTTCCAAACACTTAAGAATTAAACAGTACATTCACCAACGACCCATGAATCAAAGAAAACAATCTCAAGAGAAATTAGAACATATTTTGAAGTAACAAAATTGAACATATAACAATATGTGAGGTGCAACTGAAGAAGCACTTCAGGAGAAATTTATTCCATTATATGCTTGTGATACAAATAGGAATTATTACAAAGTAACAATGAAGGTTTTGCTTGAAGAAACTTAAAAATAATAGCTAAATAAACTAAGTATGAGCAGAGGAAAAGGAATAAGGATATGAACAGTAATTGATACAATTTTAAAAAGGTAAAAGAGAAAATAATCTTAAAGCTCTTTCTTTGGAAGACGTGTAATGAAAAAAGGGATAAACAGATTAGAATGAAAGCATAGGTATCAATCAATTCCACAGACATTAAAATTAAAATAAAGTGTACAATCAAAATGATGCACATAAATTTCATGACTTGGGATGACAGGTTCCTTGAAGATGATGTGTATCTAAAACTCATAAATGAAGAAATCAGTAGCCCAAAGAGTCTTTTGTTATAGTTACTGTATTCATAGTTTAAGACGATAAAGAATTATCACAAAGCCCAGATGATTTCACTGGTAAATTTTTCTGAGCATTCAAAGAAGAAATATCAATCCTACATAATTACTTTCAAAATATTTGGTAGAAAAGGTGTGAAAGCTCCTCTTTTGTATTTTAGGAGGTCAACATGACTCTGATACCAAAATCAGTAACCTTCTACAAAAAGTTGAAAAATATATTCAACAACATAGAAGTGAATCCAGAAATACATAAAAAGAAAAATATGTAATGAGGAAGGGAATTATTATTGGAAAATAAGGCCAATTGGATCTGTGAATTCAATGTAATGCAATACATTAAAAGATGAAAAGAAAAAGAAAATATGTTTATCAATGTCGAAAAGTCCTTTGACAATATCCAGCACCATTGCTTGCTAAAGCCTCTCAGGAAACTGGGTATAGAAAGGAATTTTTAACCTTATAAAAATTATTCAGAAAAATCCATAGCTAACAAGAAACTTAATGGAATACACAGTGTTTTCATCCTAAGATCATAAACAAGGCAAAGATGTACATTCTCCATACTACTTTACTCAAAGTAGGGAACACCCAAAGATATTCAAGCCTAATCCCTAGATATTGTGAGTAATTCCTGTAGCAAAGGGGAATTAAGCTTGCAGATGAAATTAAATGTTGTTAGTCAATTAACCATGAGATGGAAATTCTGTGGTGTCCCCCATGTGCCCAATATAATCACAAGGGACCTGTTAAATAGAAGAAGGAAGAGTCTGTTATAGTTTCATATCTGTATGTCCCTCCAAGACCTCATGTGCTCATAAGTGGGGCTTTTTGGAGATGGCTGGATCTAGAATGTGTAATTCTGAGGGCCGGGAGTTTAGCTCAGTGGTTCCAGTGCCTGCCTCACAAGTGCAAGGTTCCGAGTTCGATCCCCAGTACCAACAACAACAAAAGTTGACCTAGAATGTGTAATTCTGGAATGAAGTGTGCATGGTACTAAATTAGTCCATGGGTTGGCTTAGCACAGATTTGGTTGTGGATAATGGGAAGGCTCATCCAGAATGTGGGTGCCTGGATGGATATAAAGGGAAAGAGGGAAGGTAGACTTGCTGCTTTTGCTGTGTGCTGCTTGATGCCTCCTTCCTGCTTTACCATGAACTGTTTCTCCTCTGTGATGACCCTCTGCCATGCCACCTGGCTTTGGAGCCAGCTGACTATGAACTGAAACCTCTACAAACTGTGAGTTGAAATAAACCTTTCTTCCTTCAACTTGTAGGTATTGGGTATTTTGTCCTAGCAACAAAAAGTAACTAAGACAGATTTGAAGATGCTATGTTGATAACTTCAAAGATAAAAGGGGCTGTGAGCAAAGGAATTTGGGTATCCTTTAGAAAATGCAAAGGGAAAGAAAGTCAATCCTCCCCAATAGCCTCCAAAAAATAATAGCCTTACCAATCTCTTGATTTTAGCCAAGTGTGACCCATTTCAGATGTCTTACCTTCAAAATCACTAAGACTGTGATGATATGTTACAGCAGCAATAGGAAACTAATAACATTATCAAAGATCAAGATGATACAGTAAGGGAAGAAAACAATTTTTTAAATATACAAATTAAAGGAAAACATTAAAGGTTTATTTGCAGATGACATAATTTCTGTATAGAAAATACTGAGTATGTAAAAATCCTAGAACTAATAAGTGAGTTCTGTAAAATTATAAAATATAATGTCAACACACAAAAATTAACTCAATTTCTATGACAGTAATGAACAAGCAGAAACCAAAATTTTTTAGCTATTTGTATTTACATTATCTTACAAAACATTGAGTCAGGCAAGGTGGCTCATGCTTGTAATGCCAGCTACTCAGAAGGCTAGGGTAGGAGGATTACAAATTTGAGGCTAGCCTTGGCCACTTAACAAGACCATGTCACAAAATAAAAATTTTTAAAGAGGTAAGGCTATAACTCCGCATTGGAGAGCTTGCTTAGCATGTCTGAGGCCCTGGGTTTAAGCCCCAGTACTGAATAAAAAATCTTAAATATATATGTGTAAAACTAACAAAGCATGAGCATGATGTATGCAGGTGATTATGAATGAAATAAATGAAATCAAAGAAGAGCAAAGTAAATATAGAGACACACCCTTCATAGAGTGGAAGATGCACTATAATTAAAGATTGCAACTCCTCCCAAATTTATTACAGATTTGTTACACTTTTGCCTCAATTTGGGGAAGTTAAAATCCTAGCAAAAGTTTTTGAGATAAACAAACTGATTTTCAAATTTATATTGAAAATCAAAGAAAAAGCCAAAACACTTTTGAAGAAAAAATAAATCTGGAGAAATTGTACCCTCATTTTGAAATTTTCTATAAGTCTACAGAATTCAAATCGGTGTGATATTGGCTAAGCATACAAATCATTTAAGCCGAAAGGAATATCTAAAAATAGGTCTAAATCTTTTATCAAAGGTCCACCACCAACTCAATGGAGAAAGAATAGTCTTTTCAACAAATAGGGATGTTAAAAGTATACATCCATGTCTTGGCTCTGGTTGCTAATACAAAGCACTATAGTTTGGGTTTCTTAAACAGCAGATATATATTAGTTTTTAAAGCTGGGAAGGCCAAGATCAAAGTACCAGCAGGTTTAGTTCCTGGTGAAATTTTCTCCTTGGCTTGTATAGACTGCTTTTTGGCTATGTCTCCAAATAATGAGAAGAGAAAAAGAAAACTCTGATCTCTCTTCCTCTACCCAGAAGAGCACTAATCCCACTATAGGGGCTCTACCCTCATGAATTTATCTAAACCTAATCACTTCTAAATACCTCCCTCCAAATAACCTCACACTGGGAGTTAAAGAATCAGCATATATATTTTAGGGAGATGCAGACACTCCATCCATAATAATCTCCAAACCAAGAAAAAGAACCTTGAACTAAGCTTCTATTAAAATTAAGAAAAAATGTATCAGAGATTTTAATGTGAAACTTACAAATGTGAATCTTCTAGTATAAAACATAGGAGAAAATGTTTCATGGCCTGGAGATTGGGAGAGTTGTTTAGGGTAACCTCAAAAGAGTGATATATAAATGGAAATACATTTATGAATTAAACTTCATCACAGTTAAAAAGTTTTGTTCTATGAAATCTACTATTAATAGAACAATCAGACTTAGTACGAAACATGAGAAAATATTTGCATATTTAACAAAAGACTACCTTTAGAATATATTCTTGAAACCCTCTTAAAGTTCAATAGAAAGAAAGAAACAATTGGATTAAAATGAGCAAAATACTTGAATAAATATTATACTAAAGAGGATATTATGATGGTAAGCAAATATATAAAAAGACATTCAACATCCTTTGCCACTGGGAAAATACAGCATAAAACTATATTGAGTTACCACTGTCCCGCTATTAAAATGACTACATTTTTAAAAACCTGATGATAACAAAGGCTGAGGAGGATGTAGAGCAATTGGAACTTTCACACATTTCTAGATATGAATTGACTGTTTGTGTCCACCCACAATTTGTATGTTAAAGCTCTAACTCCGCTATGGATGTGTTTGAAGATGGGACCCTAAGGAAGGAAAGAAAGTTGTAAAATCATGGACTGATACAAGAGTAATGTCTTCTAGGAAAGACACTAGAGAGCTTGCTCTCTCCCTTTCCTCACTTGTGAGGACATAGCAAGAAGGCAGAAAAAGAAAAACAACTTTCACCATAGACTAGAGCCCTGACCTTGGACTCCCAGTCTCTAGAACTGTGAGAAAATAGAGAGGTGGTATTTAAGCTGCCAGTCCATGGAATTCGGTTATGGCAGCCTTGGCTGACTAACATATGGTGGTAACATGAAATGGTGCAGCCACTTTGGAAAACAGTCTGTTAAACCTACTCTTACCAAGTGACGGAGCAACCCAACTTAGATATTTACCCTCTATAGAAATGAAAATTTATGTCATACCAAAACCCCTAGAAATGAATGTTCATAACATCTCTAGTCACATGGTATAGAGTAAAATTTCACAATGGGTAAAGAGGATCAAGGGGGAAAAAAAAGGAACCAAGCTTTTTCCAAGAAGGCTACTATTATTGAAAGATAAAAAGCAAAAACACATAACAAATCTGTAAAATATATCTCAAAAATGACTGTGGTTGTAGTTTCTAGAATTTGGAACTTACTGAGATTAAAAAAAAATTGGTTATATAATACATTTTGTGAGATTTGCTAACACCTGAATATCTCCCCTACCCCCAAGTCCTATGACCTACTGAATATTTAAAATGAACTTTGGTTTCCAAAACTGGCTTGAGAAGAAAGTCAGAAAGAAGACTGAAAAAGCTATGCAGCCTCAATTTGGGCATATTATCCAATGCCAGCTTCTGAGTTGGCCAGGAAAAATAAAGGCAAAGAAACTGCCAAGCAGGCAAAGTCTCAGACTCTGGAGCCCAGTGATAAAGAAGCTCTTCCCAAAGAGTAGGACCAGTGCCAGGCTGTGGAGCATTCCTGTCCCTGGATATATCCTAGAGTGGCAACAAGCATTTGTTGTTCTGAGTAACTGAGATTTTTGAGGGTTTCTTTTAAGTGCATTATTCTCACAGCAAAAGCAGACATTTTTTTCACTTTGTGCTTCATCAATTAGAGTTCATAATCATACAGAAAAATGGTTGCTACGTGTTTTTGCTCTTTCTCAGGGAGGAATGTTTATTGTGGTAACTCTTTCCTTGTGCTGCCACTGTAGTGTGTGTGTGTGTGTGTGCATGTGTGTGTGTGTGTGTAGGAAGACAAGCACTTGTCAAGAGAGCAACTAACTCATATTTTTATTCCAAGTTTCCAGACCAACACCAACCATATTCACACCTTGTGTGAGGGCTATTGTGAATCACTCAGAAACCTTCATTTAAAGCAATGACTGAATAAGCCTGAGTAGTCACAAAGTTGGAGACAGGAGGTCCCCCAGAAGAAGTCTTGAAAAAGACTTGAAAAAAGAGTGCATGTGTTCCACATCCAAAAGAAAGAACTGACTAAATCTTTGGTTACTAGAAGACAGAGTATAGCAAACATGTGACCCAGGCTAAAGAACACAACAGGTATGACATATTTAAGCATTCTTTCTCCTACTGTGATGATTAACGGGGCTGTGTGCCCCCACAGTATGGCAGATCCTCTGTCAGTTGGATCCCTGCATGACTATATGGAGCAGAGACCTCCCCAACACTGGTCCCTGCCAACCCTCCATAGACATGTAGCAACATAATGTTCCAACTAATATATACACCCACCTTCATTTTGGAGTAAAAGTTTCTGGTAAGGTGAGAATCATCTTGACCATTCATACCATAACAACAGCAGGCAGAAGACGGAGCTGATAAAATTAATACAATAGTGTAATGGATAAAGAACCCAATTTAGTTACCTGAAGCTCATACATATGAATATCCTTTCAAAGCAATACCACAGTTCACCTGTGCCATAATATCAGGAGTTTTGTATATTTACATGTGTAAAAAGATGAAATATAGCCTTGCATGCACAGGTCTTTCCTGAAGCATTTCCACTGCAAGCTGGAAATAAGATATATGATTATAGAGCCCAAATTTATATTTTTTCCAAAAAATAGCATACAGAGAATAATTTGTGGTGTTTGCCACTATTCACTAGTCCAGGATATCCATCTTTTAACTTTTTGGTTAAATCCAGTATTTACTAGCAAATTTCTGCTGATAGAAGTGTTGGTACTTCCATTGTTTGTACTAATTCTTTTTCAAGTGAGTAGAGTTAGTGTGAGGGAATACTGACACTCAGTTCTATTTCTAGCAGATACTAGGTTTTATTGAGTTGGAGCAGGAAAAAATTATTTTTTTCATTTTTCCAAGTCTGCATCTGGGATTGTTTGTTACTTTCATTTTGACAGATGGAGAGAAGATGAACATATCACAAGATTTATTTTTCAGGGCATATTTGATAGAATCAGAGACCTTTTACCCTTCTATATACTGCCTGGAAAAGTCAAATCAAACCAACATAATATGATTTGGTTCACTCAGACTTTGTTAAAGAAGCAGGGCTTGATAGATAAAACTGTATCAAGCTGTTTTTTGTTTTTTCTTTCTAGAAACTTAAGTCTAAGACAAATTCATGGATCAAAGGCTACATAAAATATAAAATATCTAGTTTTCCTTCATAATAGATTTTTTGTTATGGTATAGATAAGGTATACAGGCAGCATGAAATATATAAAATTTTAGCAAGTAAACACAACAAAGAAGAATCCTCAAAAGATTTATTCAGTTTCCAAAATTTTCTCAGGAGGAATAACTATCCCACTAAGTGTTGAAACAAAAAAAACCGAGATATTTTTAAAGCATGTCTCAAAATCATCTGTTTGCTCTCCCTAAGTTCCAAAGTCAGAAAGTTGGAATTAATTTTAAAATTTGTTTTGTTGCGGGGCCAGGTGGGAGGGGTGGGGGGGCTGGTTCGCTTGGTGCCCTCTGCGCATGCGGTGGGGCCGGAGGTGGGGCCGCGAGCGCCTTTACTGTAGGGTTCGAGCAGTAGTGGGGGGCAACGGCTGTCACCCAGCCATCGGTGGCGGGTTGGCGATGGCCTCCGTCCTCGGATGGGGGGGGCGGGGGAGCCCAGGCAGCTGCTGAGGAGGAGGAGCGAAAGGTGGTACCGTCCGAGTAAGGAAATGTTTCTTCCCGCCAGAGTTCCGGCCTTTTGCTGTAGATCCCCAGATCACCTCACTGGACATATTACAGCACATCCTCATCCGAGCCTTTGACTTGAACGGGAAGAACTTTGGCATCAGCTGCTTTGCCCGGGACCGGCTAGGGTCCCTTTTTAGCTTGCTTGTCCCTCCTGTCTGACTGGGACCTCAGCGTAGCTTTCACCACTGCCTCCAAACCTTGCGTGCAGTTGCGTGTGGACATTCGGCCCTCAGAGGACAGCCCACTGCTGGAAGATTGGGACATAATCAGCCCCAAGGATGTCATTGGCTCTGATGTGCTGCTGGCTGAGAAACGCTCATCACTGACGACTGCTGCCCTGCCCTCCACACAGTCCATTTTCTCTCAGGTGGGCCGCACCTTGTCCCAGGTCCAGCAGGTGCTGAGCTGGTCATATGGGGAGGACATGAAGCCCTTCAAGCCACCCCTAAGCGATGCTGAGTTTCACACATATCTGAACCATGAGGGCCAGCTGTCTGCTCCCGAGGAGCCGAGCAGCTCAAGAGTGAGTGGGCTCAGCGGGCGAGTCCCGAGGATCTGGAATTCATCCGCAGCAGGGTCCTCAAGGATGTCCTGCGCACCAACCGGGCCCACCCCTACTACGCTGGGCTTGAGGATGGCCCTCACCTGCGGGCACTGCATGACCTGTTCACAACCTACGCTGTCACCCACCCACCGGGGTCCTACTGCCAGGGCATGAGCGGCCTGGGCTCACCCATCCTTGCCGCCATGGACCATGAGGGCTACACCTTCGTCTGCTTTTGTGGCATCAGGAAGTGCCTAGCTGCCAACTTCCATCCTGATGGCCACACCGTGGCCATCAAATTTGCCCACCTCAAGCTGCTACTGCGACACGCTGACCCGGACTTCTACCAGTACCTGCAAGAAGCCAGTGCTGATGACCTTTTCTTCTGTTACCGCCGGTTGCTGCTAGAGCTCAAGCAGGAGTTTGCCTTTGACGATGCCCTTCGCATGCTTGAGGTCACCTGGAGCTCACTGCCCCCTGATCCTGCCGAGCACGAAGTAGAGCTTGTTGGAACCCCCAGCCAAGTGGCAGACACTGGCTTCAGTGGCCGCAGGGGGCGACCTGTGCGACAGCAGCACATGCTAAGGCCTGCTGGCAGCGGAGGAGGTGGTACCTTCGAAGATGTGGCTGATCACTTGGCTAGGTCCAGCCAGGGGCCTGGTGGTGGGGGGCTTCTCCTGAGACAAGCCAGCCCGGATGGCCTCCAGCAACTCAGGGATAACATGGGCTCCTGGAGGAACCCTCGAGTCCAGCTGCCCACCCTGCTGCCCTCATCAGCTCCAAGTCCCTCTCTGAGCCCTTACTGAACTCCCCAGACCCACTGCTCTCCTCCTCTTCCTGCCCCGATTCCCCATCTTCCCCCTCTCCACCATTAACCCCCGAGGCCTCTCCCACTGGTGACATGGCCGTGGGATCCCCCCTGATGCTAGAAGTAGGCTCCCCCTCCAGACCCTAGGAAGTCCCTGCCACCCCCAGCCCCAGCGGGCCAGCCCCCACCCCAGGAATTTGGCCCCGGAAACCCATTCATGCTGTTGCTCGGCCGGGCCATCTTGCTGGAGCACCGTGACCACATCCTGCGCAACTGGCTGGATTACAAGGAGCTGGCCCTGTGCTTCGACCGCCTTGTGCGCAAACAGCACCCGGGGCGGGTCCTGTGCGGAGTCAAGGCTCTCTTTGCTGATTACCTGCAGTCTGAGGTGTGGAACCAGAGGAGGGCGCTGAAGCCACAGCCCCATCCTGAACAGGCTCCCTCCAGCCTCCCATCAGCCCCACCAGAAGTCCCTCCTCTACCATGAGGGCCTACACTTCAGACCTCACATCCCTGCCTGCCACCCCTAGACCCTTTGAAGCTTGGGGCCCGCTCTCCCCAGGTCTGAGTGTGCGGGACTCTGCTTTGGCACTGTCCCATGGAGCCACAGCCTCTTTTTCCTGTTTTGTTTTTAAACAACTATACTTTGCACATGTGGAAAATAAATAAATAAACAAATATTTCTTTTGTTTTGTTTTATTTTGAGACAGTCTCTGTAATTAGCTATGCTACCCATTACAATCCCCTTGCTTCAGAGTACTTAGATTATAGGTTTATGCCAACAGCTAAAACCTATCTGACATTATTCAGCCGGCCACTGAGCAGTGGACCTCACCACACACAGTGCTCTGAACTTAGTTTATTCTACACTTGCTGCAGTCCTCCCTGCAGACCCCTTTTCTGGAGGAGCAGCTCCAGGAATGCAGCTCAGGAAAAGTCTAAGGCCTACACTCCACAGAAGCTCAGTGCTTTCTCTCCTCCACCAGGCCAGCTCTTTTTCCTCACTCCCGGCCTCTTCCCTTATCCTCTCTGCTCCCCTCCCTCCGTGTGTTCTTGGACACTAATCAGTTACTGTTGCATGTATGCTATGTGCTAGATACTGTTCTAAGGGCTTTGTGTTAAATAATTCACACCTTAAAATATAACACTAATGCCACAGAAAAAGTAAAGCCATACCTAGGTATCTGGGGCTAGCTGGTTCCAGAGCACCAACAAGATACCAAAGCCACAAGTGCTCAAGTCATTATATAAAATGGCATGGGATTTACACACAACCTATGACAGTGATGGCCAACCTTTATCACAAAGTGTCAACACTGCAATTAAACCTGAATACTGAGGTTTTAGTTTAGAAAAAAAAATTTATATATTAACATCTTTTGTCTTAAAAGAAAAATAACAGGCATGCTGTAAGTTTGCCACCACTGCCTTATACATATTCTCCAGTATACTCTAGATCACCTCAAAACTATTTGTAATATCTAATATAAAATATATAATATGCAAATTGTTGTATTACGTTGTCTAAGGAATAAAGTCTATACATATTAAGTATAGCATTTTTAGCAAATATTATTGATCCATGGACCTAGAGGGATCCAGGGACCCAGGTGGATTCATCTGTTGAATCTATAGACCTAGAGGGCCAAATGTTCTGTCCTTGTATGATCCTCACCACAGAGGTAAGGACACCAATAGCAGGGAGGTAGCTTGCCAAGATTATACAACTAGTAAGCGGCAAAACTGGAATTTGAAACCACTGTTTCTGCTCAGTGTTTACACTTAATCATTTTCTATGCTGCTATAGCAGGTTAACCTGTTCAATTGGTTCTTTCCTTTATAAAATACATAGTTCTTCCAGTGACTATATATATATATATTTTTTTTTTCCAGTGGATAAACCTCTCCAGGGAAGAAGTAGGCATCTTTTATGTTATTAATGTTTGTTCTACTGGCCTAAGATGTTTCTTCCAGAATAAAGTATATTCTTTATTTTAGACTTCAAAGAGAGAGGAAGAAAATGTGAATGGAAAAATCTTTTGCATCCTGGTAGGATAGAGGTTAGGATAGGTAAAGGAGTTTAGAAAATGAGTCTTCTCAGTTCCTTGAGTATTCTGGCCCTTTGAGGAGAAGTTTAGAAAGGTAGGCTTCACATCAATATGAGAAACTAAGCCCTCGACCATTGCAAAAGTAGTCTGCATTAAGGAACAGTGAGTTGCCCTTCATGGAGGAATCTGAGCGGAGGTTTATAAGTTGACAGAAATGTTGTAAAGTGAATTTAAGGAATAAATATTGAGCAAAATGCCCCTGGAACTTATTTCAGTTTGAGATTTTAAAATGAGTCTATAATTTTTATGATATATCTTATCTTTTCTAAAGTCCCCTCAGTCTGTTTTCTCATATAATGAGCGCTTTTGATCTAATCTAAGACTAATATCTCTTAGCTACACTGAATAATTAATTAGGTGCAGAAATCTTTGACATTCGTCCCATCCTTTGTGGTTCTCAAAACATTGTGATACTATTCAGAGGTTGTCCAAGGTGTACACATTTATTGCCATATTATAGCTGGATTTAATTACCTTTGTGCTTCAAAGAGACATTACTTCATCATTCCAAAACAGTATTTATGGGTTTAAGAGAATTAATAGCTCCTTTTTATGTTTCCACCAAATACTTCGCTTGTATAAAGTTACATTTAAATCACAATTTTGTGGATAATCAGGTGAAATTGGAAAAGAAACTGTAGCTGATAGCTTCTAAAGTAGTGTTTTAAATTGTATTGTTTTAAAACAATATTAACTATAATTACAAACTTAGTGCTTTTCAAAAGAATTCAAACTTTAAAACTTATTAGATGGCTGTAACTACTTATTAATGACTTTTTGTAGTTGAATAAGGAAACCAAAAAATATTTCTTCCCTTTCCATTAAAAAGATTCATACTTATAGTGGGATAAGACATTTTTATAATTTTTTCTTATTTGTGTTTTGTTGTTGTTGTTGTTATTGTTGCTAGCACCTAAGTTACATTTGGCATATATAAGTCAAATTATATCAACTAATCTAATATATGCTATCATATAAATGAGTGGGAATTAGTCTAAATTATAGGGTACAATAGGGTATGATTGTTATTCAGTTTGCAGAAGAATTCCTTTAAAGTGAGAACTCTTTGAAGATCAAAGTCTTCTATTTTCCTTAAAGTAAGATTCTAGCTATTTTCCATTTATATTCAAATTTTCCAGCACTTTCTATATAAAATGAAAGATATTAGTAGTTTTGGTGCTTAAGATTTTACAATTATTTGATAGAATTTCTTTTTTATTTTCATTTGCACATTGTATCATTTCAATTTGTCAAGATTGATTCAATACAACAGTCTCCTAATTTCAAACTTGCTGCCAAAGCTGAAATCAACTGAATGTCATGCATTATCAGAATTTATTCTTAAGAAAAAATAAACATGTCTTTTCTTACCTTTTCCTCCCTGATTGTAACTCAATTCATGTCCATTTGAAGTTGGAACACTCTGAGAATAGTATCACCATTGCATAAATCAGCCTGTCAAGGGAGGCCTGAAACTGCTTTTTAATGTTTTTGGAGGAGATGAGAGTATATAAAGATGACTCAATTATTGAAAAGAGTTTGGGCAAAGATGTTACCAACAATGTTCTTTCAATGTATGATCATCATAAGAATTCTACAGAAAACCCAAATACTATTTACTTTGCATTCATCTACTGCAACATATCACATCATTCACAAGGCTCTATATCTATGTATTATATGTTTGATCCATCTTTTCTTTAGGTAAAAATGAATCAGGTTAACTTTTACAACAAATGTGAAAACTGTTGGAAAACATATGTTTCCATTAAACATGATTCAAAGTAGGTTTTTATGGCTGTGAACTGAGTACAGGCACCATTAAACATTTTACATTTCCTTGTTCATTGTCATGGCTATATGTGCAAATAACTGAATGTTGGTGAAAATATTTATTTCTTTGTCCACTCTTAATTCAATCCTCCTTCAGTATATCTTTATACATACAGAATCAAAGAATAAAATTTCAACAGTAAAGCTCTAATTGGCTTTCATTAGCTATTTATGAATTGGGCAGCATCCCATCTACAAAGGAAAAGGGTGCTCTGCTGGTGGGGAGAGACCACTGAGTTTTTCTAAGATAGCTTGAACTAAACAGACAAGCACAGTACAAACAAACAGGTGGGTTAACACCATGCTACTTCTGGTAACTTTCCTTACAAGATTGAACCAGAAGGGGTTTCTTTAACATGCTAGCTCATGTTGACTGGGTCCCTTATGACTGGCTGCTGTGATTTTCTTCTTCTTTCCAGAAAACTTCCCTGTTTTCTAAGTTTCAGTTTGGTTATGCACCATTTAGCATTGTTTGTTTTTCATTCACATTTTGTTTGATCTATTGGGGCCTAATATAGAGTTCAGCCTAAAACCACAGCCTTCCATAAATTTTATTTAACAATACTATATCTGTATCTATATATGTGTATGTCTATATATTCATCCACCTATCAATCTAATGTACATTTAAGAATTATTTACTTTTTCATCCAGCATTTTATAACCTTATCCCTAAAAAGAAAATATTTCCTTTACAAAATAAATGTTTCCACATTTTTAATATTGCCCATGAAAATCTTATACCATCAGTATGCCAAAAAGAGAAGGTACTTTTAGAAAATAATCTAACCTAAGCTTTCATTATTCCTATTCTCTTACCATAAAAGCTACGAAAGCTTAGCAAGTTTTATTCTTTTGTTTGTTTATTATAAGAGTAATGTTGGATTGTGAGAAGTTTAACACCTGAACACAGTGCACGTCATAACATCATTTTATTTTATTTTAAGGTTTATTTTATTTTTACCTTACACATAATAATTGTACATATTTATGGAACATAATGTGATGTTTCAATACATGTATGTATTATATATTGGGCCCAAATAACATGGCTATCATTTTGCATTGCCTCAAACATAGGTATTTGTTTCCTTATATCTAGTCTAATCCTCAAAAAATTTACTGTATCTAGACAACTAACTGGTTGATGCTATGTTTTTGGTCAGGTGTTACCTATTTTCTCAAATCAAAGAAATAAAAAAAAGAATCTAGTCAATTGTTAATTCTTTTTAGATCATTTGATTATTAATAGCTCTGCATTGCTCTGTACTTTAAGCCTATCTCTCTTGCTTTGTCACTATATTTGGTACAGTTAATATCATCCTACTTGTATTTATCAGGAAGTATCTAAGATATAGGATGCTTGTTTGTATCTTATATTTCCCTTATTTATTAAGTCTTAGAGTGAGAGCTGAGTTTTCATAGCATTTGGGGTACTTCCTTAAGAATTTTCATGTCTGTCCACTAAAATCTGGAGGCTGTCCTTAAATTTATTTCAGATTTTCTTTACTTTTATGAGAGATCTAAAACCTTAAGCAAGAGACCTCCACTGGGTTATGTCTGTTAGATAAATAAGGGTAGACAAATAAGGGTATCAAGAAAATTTAAATAGCGATACCCTAAAAGGATACTCTTAAGCTTTGTTTTTGTTTGGGAGGTGTAGGTGTGTGTGTGTGTGTGTGTGTGATACAGGAGTTGAACCAAGGGCCTTTACATTGAGCTATATGCCAAACCCTTATTTTGTTTTTTATTTTGAGACAACAACTTGCTAAATCATTTAATTGCCTAAACTGGACTAGAACTTGCAATCCCTCTTCCTCAACCTCCCAAGTTGCTGAGTTTTACAGGCAAGCACCACCATGCCCAGCTTTAACTAACTTTTAAATCAGTGCACACTTTTAATCCCCAGAGAGCTAGAAACTATAAGATATGGAATATTGAGTTAGAGGAGTCTTTGCAGAAAGTTCCAGAAAGTCTGTTAGGCTAACCTTAAAATAGATTTTCAGAAATTACTGATTCCATCATTATTCTAACTGGATCACAAATTGTGATTCACTTGACACTTTTCAAATAGGAATGCCTTGTCCTAAACACAAGCTCATGGTATTGCCTTTCACGTCTCAGTTTTTAAATTTCTATTCCCTTCATCCTTCTCTTTCATTCTATGATTTCTCCATCAAGTACTAATTTGTGAGCTTATTGACTTATCTAATTAATCTATCTTATACCAATTGCTTGCCTTGAACAACTTATTTCACCAGGCTCAAATTTCCATGATGATGAAAAGATCTCAAATCTCTTGCATCTTGTACCTCTCTGAAGGCTAAATGACTACCTCTGGCTTATCATGTGCTTTCTCAAAGATTACACTTTATTTATAGGCATTCTAGAAAAGAGAAAAAGAAAGATTAAAAAGTCAAATAGAATGTTTGCTCTTGAGAAGTGATGAAAGTTCATTTCCTCTTTCAGAAACAATGGCTGTTTCTCCAGAACAATCTTAAAGGTTTTTTGTAATTTTCCTTTTCCCAATAACTGCCAAGCAATAGTCTATACAGTAGTGAAACTCTGCCTTACTTCTTGATTGCTGTTTTCCTTTAGTAATTCCCTAGCAACAAAACAAAACAACAACTTCCCACTGTTTACTCTGTCTCTATTCAAACTGTTAAATCCTTTCCAAAGAAAGGACTATGGTTTTTGGACCAATTTTTTTTCCACTCAATGTTAAATGGTTTGATTGTGAGGTAAATATATATATATATAAATCTCCTTAAATACATATCACAAACAGATTCAGCTATGGGATATAGAAAAACAAAAAAGTAAAAACAAATTTTAAAGTTTTAGATGGGTGTAAAAATGAAGAACAAAACGACAGTTAACTTGCAGAATTGTAAAGTAAAGGGAACTGAAAGTGGAAGTAGTGATGTGTATACTGGGGCTCAGACAATGTACTCCAAAGTCTGGTGTTTACATATTGAGCTCTAGGGCAGGGGATTTAGCTCAGTGGTTCTGCTGCCTGCCTTGCAACCACAAGGTCCCTATTTCGATCCCTGGTACCAAAAGAAAATAAAAAATAGAAAAGCTCAATTACATATTAAGCTCTAGAATCCAACTCAAAACTAAAGACTCTGACCTTTCCTCGTTCCCTGACTCTGGATCATTTTTGATTCTCTGTTTCTTTCAAAGCACAGGGAATGGCTTCCTCTGAAGCTCCTTTATCTGACTAAATGAAGTTCCCTTCGGAGAAAAAATACAATTTATTTGGAATCTCAATAGCCAGAAAGGATTAACCACTGGAGACCAGACTCAAAATCAGACATCACATCTAGGGCCCAAAGGAACTTGCCCCAGGCTATACTCTGGTGTTTGGGCCCATTCATTTCCCCTAGAAATCATGTACTACACCTCTAAAATTCCCTACAGCCCCTCACTTCTCTTTTCCCTATGAGAAGGATTTTTAAACCACAACCATCTGGACTTTCAGTTTCCTATTTTGTATGGCACCTGTGTACATGTGCACATTAAAT
Organism: Heterocephalus glaber; assembly: GCF_000247695.1. The sequence continues at coordinate 25,945,034 of NW_004624751.1, forward strand.
GAATTTGTATACTTTGTCTCTTATTATGTCACTTGATTTCAGTAGACTCAACTACAAAACACTTCAGAGGGAAATATTGAACTTCCTGACTGAATAAGAAAGACTAGAGATGGTCATTCAAAAGCTAACTTTTTGTCTTTCTACTCTCTACAGGCTTTCCTAGTAGGTGCCAAGGTTGGAACCCAAGTAGAAGAACACAGTAGACAATATCTTTGATTATTTCTACACAGATGTACAATGTACCATGAAAATATAAGAGTCAGATGGTGATTGAAACAAGTGACTTGGCTGGAATGGGTTTATTATACCCACATAATGGACTAAATGGCCATGGAATCAAAGAGACTTTTCTATTCAAGAGCAATTCTCGATTTGAGAAATTTCTCTAGAAAAAATTTCTCATTATCCTTAATTATGTTTTTTTCAAACTTAAGCCACAGAACTTCCTCACTAGGAAGGTACAACACTTGAAACCAAGATTGAGTGCCTGCAACAGCAGGGGGAGAAAGAACCACACCCCAAAATCACTTTTATGTACTGCATTTATAAAAGAAGCTTCTCTAATATCACTGTTTTTGTTTCCATCTTAATTTCTTCAAACTATGATTTAAGCAATAATGGCACCTCTATTTCAGTCAATCTTGCAAGTTAAAGATTAGCTAAACAAAATAGAGAGGAGAAACCAGAAGTCATTGCCATTTTTTGCTTGTCAACACACCAGATAAATCAAATAAACCAAAAAATAAAATAAAACTGGCAACTGGAAGGTTTGGCTGATTCACAAGTTAGCAGGAATCTCTAGCTTGTTTGTTTTTATTCAGGATTTTCTAAAATTATTCCCATCTCAACAGCCTCTGGCTATTAGCCTAGTAAAAAAAAAAAAAAAAGAATAGGCAGTGCTCTGGAAATCTATTAGAATGATAAAAATGCGCTCATTGCAAAACCACTGGGCATATGTACAAAACAAACACGTAATCTTACTCCTGAGAAACTATTTTATGAATCCTCACATCTCATTAGAATCTCTCTCAAGTGGCCTGGATGAGACTGGCTAACAGGATTATTGCCTCAGACCTCATAAAGGTGATATTTTACAAGGATACGATAAGAACAGAATGTCAAAGCTTCAGGTACTCCAGAGAAGAAATTCAATTCAATCTCTGTCTGTTTGGAGAAATAGATCTCTGTGACCTAATAAGAAATATATATTTTTTTTCTTCAAATAAATAAATATATATTTATATGTATATATTTGGTCTCTGCCCCCAGTTCCTGGCACAAGGCTCCTCAAACCTTTTAATTTTCTAAGTGACAGGGGTCCCCGGAGCATCTTCTGCTTTAATATTTCATCTTTCAGCCTGATCTCTGACACAGGAGCCTCTAAGACCTTTGGAGTCTTCAGAGTGATGGATTTTTTTTTTTCTTTTGTAAGCTAAGGAGAGACTGGTGGCTAGGCTTCCTAGATAGCTTCAGAATAAGGACTGGTCACCAAGAAAGACTAACATGTTGTTAAAATAATGGAACTTTCAGTCCCACACCCCAAACTCAGGGGAGGCAAAAAGGACTAGAAATTAAATTAGCAATGGCCAGTAATCTAATCAATCATGCTTTCATAATAACAACCCCATAAAATCTCTAGACAATGGGACTGAGAGTTTCCAGTTTGGTGAACACATCAAGGTTCTAGAGGGTAGCATTGCCACATTGGAGATAGGAGCTCCACACATCTTCCCTATGCTTTGTCCTATTTACCTCTTTATCTGACTATTCCACATGGCATTCCTTATAATAAAGTGGTAAACATAAGTAAAGTGTTTCCCAGAATTCCAAGGGCCATTATAGCAAATCGTGAAAGAGGAGGAAGGGATTGTGCAAAACCCTCATTTTAAGCTATGTCAGATAGAAGTATGGGTAATCTGCAGATCCATTGTTTATAATGGACAACTGAATCAGGGGGACAGTCTTAGGAGACAAGCTCCTAACTTATGGAGATGGTGCTAACTCTAGGTAGTTAGTTTCAGAATTGAATTAAAGTGTAGGACATCTAGTTGACCTCCCAAAGAACTGGAAAATTGCTTGGTGAGGAAAGCCCACACATCTGGTGTCAGAATTACAGTGAGTAGAGAAATTGTTTTCACTTTTAATCCCCCATTAAAAAGACCATGAGTTGTAGACAACTGCCTTGAAGTTGAGTATATTACACAAGCTACACTTTGTGTCTATATTTTGTAGCCCTAATTTTTCTATGTAGTTAAAATTTCAGGTCACTGAAAAGTGCCATAATTTGTTGTTGAATGGGATGATGTTATTTGCACTTTGAGATCATATTTCTCTAGGCTTCCGCTGAAACCATTGCAATTATAATAATTACTCAGTATCAGCTGCAAAATCTCCACTGAAATCCCAATTATACAGGTGCACTTTGGCCAAGGGAAAAAAGGAATAGGAAAGTATATCAGAAAAAATCATTCATAAAGCACAATATTCACTCATAGGAGATAAATATCTATCACATGTTATGAAATCATGAACTTTTATCCTCATGAGCCCTTCACTTGCTAAACGAATACTCTTTTAAAACTTTATCATTTGTTAATTAAAATTGATTCATCCTATCAGCTTTTTATCTTCTTAGAGGGTTGTGGTTTAAATTTTATTTTGCAAGTCATCACTTTTTATATTAAAAGTTATATGTTTATAATTTTTTTAAAAATGTAATTATGTGTTTTTTCAGCACTGTTACTAAAATGAAATGAAACTAAAGAAAAAGCTTATCCTAGTAATCCTTTTAATCCTATTTATTTTCCTTATATTAAAACTCTCATCATTTAAATTTGATATATTATTTTTCTTATCATTATTGCTTCTGTGGCCTTCAAATCACATCATGGCATGAATTTTGTTTTCCTCACTTTGAATATGACATTACTTAAAGAACTGAAAGTGTGCCCTCTAATTATCTTGTATGACATATAACCATGAGATATAGAAATTGATGCCTTTAATTTTATCACCTATATATGGAAATGTACACAAATTATATGGGCTTAGTATTCTGAATTCTAATAAATCAAAATCATCCATATTCAAAATAGCAGATCCAGAAACAGAACATTATTGGCACTCCCAAAAGTTTTCTTCCGACTCGCCTACTCCCTTCCCATCAGTTACCTACCTCAACAAAGGACAACCACTTTAAACATGAGATTACTTTTGCCTGATTTTAAAAACTAATCAATTGTTTTACATATTATGATACCTCTGTGTCTCAATTTTTGTTTGTTTCTCTTCATGTGAGATTTATTCATGTTGTGGCATAGAGTTTCTCATCTCTGTACAACATTCTATTGTAAGAAAACATGTACTTGCCCTGGAGTGACTCATTTCCTGCACACAGGAGCCATTTTAGTATGCAGGGCTGCCAGGGCCATTTTATCTATCAGAGAATTCTATCAAGGAGGAAACCAATCTTCCCCATCTTAAGACTTTCTATGTAGCTACAATAATCAAGATCATGTAAAATAGACACAAACCAATAGAAAAGAATAAATAACACCAAAATAGACCCACACAGATATGGACAACTTATTCTTGACAAAGATGCAAAAGAAATTCAATGTAGTAAAGACAGACTTTATCAACAAAAGGTGCTGAAGCAAGTATATACCCTTAGGTTAAAAAAAAAAAAAAAAGAATCTTCAAGTCTCACACATTGGCATAGGAAAAGACTTTATGAACAAAATCTCAGTAGTATGGGAACTAGCACAGAGAATCAAAAACTGGGATCTCATCCTATTAAAAAGCTTCTGCACTGCAAAAGAAACCACCAACAGAGCTCAGAGACAACCTACAATGTGGGAAAATTTTTTTTACCAGCTGTTCCCCAGACAAAGGACTGCTATCTAGAATATATAAAGAACTTTAAAAAATCAGAACCCCCAAATTTAAAGACCCTGTTCAAAAATGCGCATCTGAAATGAATAGATATTTCTGAGACAGAGAAGTAAAAGCAGCAAATAAACATATGGAAAAATGGTCAACATCACTGGTCACTCAAGAGATGCAGATGAAAACAACACTGAGATTCCATCTTATCCCAGAAAGAATGGCTGCTATCAAGAAATCAACCAATAACAAATGCTGGCGGGGGTGTGGAGACAAAGGAACCCTTCTCCATTGTTGGTAGGAGTGCAGATTAGTACAACCACTGTGGTGATCAATATATAGAGAGATACCACAGAAAACTAGGATTAGAGGTCCTGTTGACCCAGTTATTCCCCTGCTGAGTATCTTCCCAAAAGAATTAAAAGAATCATACCACAACTAAAAAAAAAGAAAACTTGCACACTATAATTTGTTTCTGCTATCCACTATTAACTGACATTTGACAAGTTCCAGCTTTAGGCTACTATAAATATTGCTGTCATGAACATCTTTGTATATATCTTTTGATTGAAAATATGAACTTATTTTAATAAAATATATAATTAAGAGTGGCATTTCTGTATCATAGGATGTGCATATTTTCAGCTTAATTAATATTACCAAAGATTTTCCAAAGTGGTTGTAACAATTTATATTCTGGAAATAAAATTAAAAATTTAGGTTGCTCCATATCTTTGTCAACACTTGTCTTTCAGGATTTTAAAAAAATTTCTAATTGACATAATATTCATAGGTGTGTTTGGGATATAATACAGTAATTCAATATACATATACAATGTGAAATCATCATATTAAGTACTTAATATTTCCATCCTCTTAAACATTTATTATATCTATATGTTGGAAACCTTTATGTCCTTCTTTTTCTAGTTATTTTGAAATATATAATAAATTTTTTTAGACTATAGTAGCCCTACTAGTTACTCTAGTGTTACAGAACACTAAAACTAATTCCTACTGTCTGATTTTCACTCTTATTATCTAACCTGTCTCTATCTGGTCTCCCCCTCTATCCCACTCTCTGTAGCCTCAAGTGACCATTATTCTTTCTTCTATGAGATCAGAGTTTTAGCTTCAACAAATGAGTGAGAACATGTGGTACTGTGTTTGTCTTTAGTTGCCTGGCTTACTTCAATAAGTATGATGTACTCTGATTCCACCCTGTTACCACAGATCACAGGATTGTCTTATATCTTTACAGCTGAGCAGTATCCCACTGTGCATATAAATATTTCAAACCTATTTATCCATTGATGAACACCTGGGATTATTCTATATCTTAAGTCCTGTAAACAGTGATCAAATAAACATGGGAGTGCAGGTATCTTTTAGATACAGCAATTCTATTTCCTTTGGATGTACACTATCTAGTGCACTAGTGGAATTGCTGGATTGTGTAGTAGTTCTATTTTTACTTGTTTGAGGAACCTACATGTATCAGTCAGTGTTTACTAGAGAAACAGATTTAATGCAGGATGTACAAATATATAAGAATTTACAAGATTGGTTTATGTAGCCACCTGCAGTCAGTTGTGGAAGAGTGCAAAAGGGCAGTCAATGTTCTAGAAATCTGAAGGATCCGATCAAAAGCCTGGAGCTCATTTTAGGGTCATGGGTGAATCTGCATCAGGAAGCTGAAGGGTCTAAGATGGAAGGCTGAAGAGTCTGCACTAGAAGCCAGGAAACACCACCCCAGGTGCAAGTGAAGAATGGAGCTCCTCCAAAGAAGCAGAATCAAGCCTTCTGTCTTAGTTTACCTTTTATTCCATTCAGGTGACAAGCTTGAATGGCTCTCACACCCAGGGTGGGCCTTCTGCCTTCAGTAAATCCCTTCAGCCACACTCAAAACTATGTTGATCCAATTTAGTTGGACATTTCTTACTCAAGTCGACACAATCAGTTACTATCGCATTCCATAGTACAATTTCCCTAATAATTGTACTAATCTACATTCCTGCCAAGAGTGTATAAGAATATCCATTTCACCACGGTTCTTGCCAACATTTTTTTGACTTTTTTATTGTGAACATTCTAAACAGAGTGGGATAATATTTCACTGTGGTTTTGGTTTGGATTTCTTGATGATTAGTGATACTGAGTGTATTTGCATAGGCTTGTTACCATTTGCATATTTTCTTTTGAGAAAGCACTATTCAGATCATTTGCCCAGTTATACTTGGATTGTTTGTTTTTTCAGTCCATTATATATTCTGAATATTAATAACTTTTAGACTAATAGTTTGCAAGTATTTTCATTATGCAGGTTGTCTATTCAATTTGTTCTGCTGATTGTTTCCTTTACTGAGCAGAAGCTTCCTGGTTTGATATAATCCCATTTACTTACTTTTACTTTTGCTACCTGTGTGTATCCATAAATTTGTTGCCTGTATCAATGTCTTGAGGTGTTTCTACTAAGTTTTCTTCCAGTAGTTTCATGGTTTCAGGTCTCCCATTTAGACCTTTGATATTTATTAAGTTTATCTTTTTGTATATGGCGAAATATGAGTCATTCTTCTGCTTTTCTCAGCAGCATTTAATGAAGAGACTGTACTTTCTCCAAAGGATGTTCTTGGCACCTTTGTCAAAAGTAAACTGGCTGTATTTAAATTATCTTCTAGGTTCTCTATTCTTTTCCATTGGCCTATGTGTCAGTTTTAATGCCAGAATCATGCTGTTTGGGCAGAATAGCTTTATAGTATGTTTTGTAAATCAGGTATTGGATGCTTCCAGTTTTGTTCTTCTTGTTCAGGATTGCTTTGATTATTCCTGGTTTTTGCACTATGTATATCTTAGTCATTTTACTTATTCCCGGGACACACTACTCAACACCCACAAATTAAAACAGGAAAGGTTTATTTTGGCTCATAATTTGTAGAGGTTTTAGTCCTTAGTCAGCTGGCTCTATGGCAGGACAGTATGGCAGAGGGATATGGGAGAGGAGAGCTGCTCAGAACTGGATGGCAGAGAGGAGGCAAAGAGAAGGTGGGAAAGAAATAATCCCTACCAGGCCATGCCCCCAGTGACCTACCTCTTCAGAACAGATCCCACCTCCCAAAAGCAAGTCAGCTATAAAATCATCAGTGGACTAATCCACTGGTCATTATCACATCCCCATGATCCAATCACTGCCCAAAAGCCCCACCTATGAGCTCATGAGGCTTTGGGGAGACATCTAGATATAATCCATAACAATGTAAATTTTATCATTTTTTTTTCTGTTTCTGTGAAGAATGCTATTAATATTTTGAGGGGATTGCACTGAATTTATAGATTACATAATATGGAAATTTTAACAATATAATTCTTTCAATACATAAGAATTGGGTATCTACATTTTTTACGTATGTCCTCTTCAGTGCTTTATAAGTTTCATTGTAGGGATCTTTCACTTTGTTTTTTTCTGTTTTTAAAGCTTTTTATCCATTTATTATTTAATGTTTGTGCAATTGGTCCATCTATATTTTTACATAACAATCACTATTGTGGTAGGAATGATAACAATAAATGATAAATATGGTTATTCTTCCTCTATGTCTGTGGAGATCTTTCACTTTCTTGGTTAAATTTATTCCTAGATTCCTTGATTACTATTGTAAATGAGATTTCTTTTTTGATTCTTTTTTAGCAAGTTTGTTATTTGGGCATAAATACCCTACTATTGTGTACATTGATTTAACATTTTGTAAGTCAACTGAATTTATTTATAAGTTCTAACTATTTTTCTGGTGGAGTCTATATTTTTCTCTATATAAAATCATGTCAGTTGTAAGTGGAAATAATTTCATTTCCTTCATTTCAACTTGGACATCATTTAGTTCATTCTCTTGCCTTATTTTTCTGGCTAAGACTTTCAATACTATGCTGAATATGAGTAGCAAAGTTTTGTCTTGTTTCAGATCTTGGAAGAAATGTTTTCAACTTTTTCACATTCAGTAAGATGTTGACTGTGGGTTTGTCCTATATAGGCTTTATTGTGTTGAGATATATTCCTTCTACACCTAATTTGTTGAGTTTTCATCATGAAAAGATGTCGAATCTTTTCAAATACCTTTTCTACATCTTATAAAATATTCACATTTTTCTTTTTCATTTTATTGATATGATGTATTACCATTATTGATTTTTGTATGTTGAAATATTCATGCATCCCTAAGGATAAATCCCATTTGATCATGGTATATAATTTTTATTCGCTTATGAATTCAGTTTACTAGTATTTTGTTGAGAATTTTTACCTCTATGTTCATCAGGGATATTGCTTTGTAGTATTCTATTCTCTCCTGTGTGTCAGTCTGGTTTTGGAACCAAGGTTATACTGGGCTTATGGAATGTATTTGGCAGTGTTCACTTCTTTTTAATTTTTTAAAAAATAGTTTGAGAAGAATTGGAATTACTTCTGTAAATTTTCTGTAGAATTCAGCAGAGAAGCCATTAGGTCCTGAACTTTTCTTTGATAGGAGTCTTTTAATTAGTGCTTCAATTTTGTTATTTATTATTAGTCTGTTTAGATTTTGTTTTTTCTTGATTCGGTTATAGTAGGTTGTATATGACCAGTAATTTATCCATTTCTTCCACATTTTCCAATTTGTTAGCATATATGTATTCATAGTAGTTTCTCATGATCCTTTGTATTGCTATAGCATTACTTGCAATGTTTTCTTGCTCATCTCAAACTTTGAGATTTCGCCCTTTTTGATAGACTAGCTAAAGATTTGTCAATTTCTTTATCTTTTCAAAAAACAACTTTCATCTCATGTATCTTTTATGTTCTTTTTAAGTCTTAATGTCATTTATCTATTCTCTGATTTTTATTACTTTGTTTTCCTTCCACTAATTTTGGGTTTGGTTTATTCTGTTTTACAAGGTCTCAGGTATATCAGTAGGGGGCTTATTTGAAATCCTTCTACTATTTTGTTGTAAGTATTTATTTCTATAAACATTTCTTTTAGCATTATATTTACTGTATCTCAGAGGTTTTGACGTGTTGTGTTTCCATTTTAATTTGTTTATATAATTTAAAAAATTTCCCTTCCATTTCTTCAATGACAACTGGTCATTTCAGGAGCATGTTGTTTAATTCTCATGCATTTTCTTAGTTTCCAGTGTTATTTTTTTTTGTTGCTTAAATTCTTTTATTGGTGCATTTTAGGTATATAATACATTTACATTTACCTGTATATGATGTATCTTGGTTCCAGTGTTATTCTTGTTGTTGATTTCCAGTTTTATTTAATTATGGAAGATACATGATATGATTTTAATTGTTGTTTAATATACCAAGACTTGTTTTATCCCTTAACATAAAGTTAATCCTGGAGAATATTCCATGTGTTGATGAGAATAATGTGTATTCTGCAGCTGTTGGATAAAATGTCCTGTAGATGTCTGTTGGGCCAATTTTGTCTATAGTGTAGATTAATATTGATGTTTCTTTGTTGATTTTCTGTCTCAATGACCTGTCCATTATTGAAACTGGACCATCAAATTCCCCAATTATTATTATATTAGTATTTTTTTCTCATTTTAGATCCAAAAATGCTTGCTTTATATATTTGGGTATCACAGTATTAGATTCATATATATTTATAATTGTTATATCTTCTTTCTGTATTGATCACTTTATCACTATATAATGATCTTCTTTGTCATGCTCTTATTTTTAAAAATTTGACTTAATATCAATTTTATTTAATATAAGTATGCATATTTGTGCTTGTTTCTGGTTTTAGTTCATATAAAATATATTTTCCATCTCTTTGCTTTCAGTCTATATGTATCTTTACTGATGAAGTGAGTTTTTTGTAGGCCGTGTATAATTGGGTCTTTGTAATCCATTTGGATAGTCTATATCTTTTAATTAGAAATGCAATCTTATAATTGATAAGTAAGAACTTATTCCTGCCATTTTATTAATTGTCTTCTGATTGTTTTGTGTATTCTTTGTTCTTTTCCACCTCCTGTGCTGTTCATTTTTGTGGTCTGTTGGCTTTGTTCAGTGATAAGCTTTGATTGTTTTCTCTTTTTCATTTTTGTGCCTATTTTACCAGTAACTTTCAGTTTTATTTTTTTGTGTGCTTTCATGGTGGTAGTTATCATCCATTTTTTTCCTACATATAGAACTCCCTTAAGCATTTATATTTTAAGCTTGGTCTAGTGGTAATAACTCTCCTCACTTTTTTATTATGTAAGACTATATTTCTTTCATTTCTGAAGCATACCTTGCATATCAAGCATACCAAGTAATCTTGGTTGGCAGTTTTCTGATTGTTTTGCTTCCTGACTTTGAATATATCATGCCATTCTTTTCTGACCTGTATTATTTCTGCTGAGAAATCTACTATTAATGTAAGGGGTCTTATATGTAACTTTATGTTTTCTTTCATTATTTTTTGAATTCTCCTCTTTGGCTTTTGATAGGACTATACTATTCCTTACATGTCTTGTAAATAGTCCTTTTTTTCTTTCTTTCTTTCTTTTTTTTTGTTGTTGAGTCTACTTAAGAGTCTTTTAATTTTATTAGATTTGAATTTCAAATATCAAGACTTGGAAAATTTTCAGCCATTGTTTTATTAAATAGGTTTTCTAGTTTCTGCCAGAAGCTGGCCATTCCTTTGGTGAGTGCACACAGATCCCAGGGACCAGCTGTGTGGCCCAGACCAGCAGGCTGCAGGTGGATCCCAGCCTGGGATATACCCCAATCCCAGAGGCTTGGGCACACCTGCCCAAGCCAAAGGCCCGCTCAGAAAGGGGCTGCAGCCAGAGGCCTGCCAAACCATTTGCCACAGCCTGGGACCTGACTGGATAAAAGATGTACAGGCACACAAGCAATACCCAGAGGCTTGCCTGATACCATTGATAAGTGAATGGCAACCCAAGCCAAAGCCTGAGCAGATAACAGAAACTGGAGTGTACAGCCCCCAACCAAAGGCCCTCACAGACAACAGCTACATAGGGGCCCCAGTGAGGGGCACACCTAGATACCATCCCAAGTGTGCACAGGCCCCAGCAAGAAGCCAGCCCACACAACAGGTCAGCTCAGGGATCCAGAAGGCCACCACTCTGAACACAGGAATTGGTGTACTGGTGAGCACCAGGGTAAAAGGCTGCTCAGAGGCTTGCTGAAAATTCATGACCATTGGGTGACCAAAAAGTCTCCTCAAAAAAGACGCAGGAGGCTGCATCTCTTCAAATTAGAAGACACATAAATAAGTCCTAAAACCAGACTTCTAGTTCATCTAAGGGAACCCCAAAAGGCAATGAGATGGAACAATCTGATACTCAACCACCTGGACTCTCTGAACTGGTAACAAAAGAAGACCTGGAAAAAATGAAATCAGAAATAATTTCTGAGATAACAGCAGAGATTGTGCCCATAGTACAAGGCATGATTAATAAATCTAGAGCTGACACAGATAAAAAAAAATAGATGAGCTGAGAAACATGATGGAATCCCAACATAGGAAACACATGGAATCCATAAAACAGATGCAAACAGATTTCCAGGAGATTAAAAACTCCACTGAAGGTTTGCACAGGAGAATGAGAGAGTGTGAGGATAGAATTTCAGAAACAGAAGATAGGATTGCAATTACTGACCAAGAAAAGACAAATTTCTTAAAAATAGTAAGGGACCATGAGAAATTGATCCATCAGCTGCTAGATGATGTAAAGAAGAATAGCATCAGAGTGATTGGAGTCAGTGAAGAAACAGGAGAGAGTGCAGATGACATAAAAAAAACTGTTCACAGTAGTACTGGCAGAAAACTTCCCCAAATCAGGGAAAATAACTTGACATACAGATAAGTGAGACATATAGGACTCCAACTAGCCTTGATCAAAAAAAATCTACACATAGGCATTTAATAGTTAAGATTCCAGAAACCTAACAGAAGAACAAAATTTTACAAGCACTTAGAGAAAAGACACAAATCACATACAAAGGAAAGCCCATCAGAATCAGAATCACAGCAGACTTCTCAACGCAAACCCTCAAGGCAAAAAGAGATTGGAGTGATGTATTTCAAGCCCTAAAGGAAAACAACCCCCAACCCAGATTGATGTACCCTGCAAAACTATCTTTCAAAATTGATGGAGAAATAAGATACTTTCATGACAATGAGCACCTTAGGAACTTCATGAATACCAAACCAGCACTCCAGCATCACAACCCCAGGAAGCCCTACAGAATGAATCCATGACATAGGAAAAGAAATTAAACACAAAGGGGGAAAACCCAACACAAAGAAAGTCATGACAAGGATAAGTGAGTACATATCAGTTATAACCATCAAATTTAATGGTCTCAATTCACCAATCAAAAGAAATAGATCAGCAAAATGGGTCAAGAAGCAAGATCCAACAATATGCTGCAAACAAGAAACACACTTCATTCAAAAGGAAACTCATAGACTGAAAGTTGAAGAGTGGAAAACAATACTCCATATGACAGAAACCGGAAAAAAGGCAGGAGTAGCTATCCTTTTTGCAGATCAAATGGACTTCAAATCAACACTGATTAAGAGAGATGAAGAAGGACACTACATCCTTGTAAAGGGAACAATCCAAAAGGAAGGGATGACAATCATAAATATATATCTACCAAAACTAGTGCACCCAACTATATAAAACAAATACTAATAGAAATGAAAAATCAAATAAGCATTAATACAATAGTAATGGGGGACCTCAGTACCCCATTGTCACAAACAGATAGATCAACTAGAAAAAAAAAGCAACAAAATACTGGAACGCAATCAAACTCTTGAACAAATGAACTTAACGGATATTTACTGTGTTCCACCCCACAAAATCAGAATACACATTCTTTTCACCTGTACATGGGTCATTCTCTAAAATAGACCACATACTCATTCATAGAACATGTTTAAGTAAGTGTAAAGGAATTGAAGTTATCACCTGTATATTATCAAACCATAGTGCGATGAAATTGGAGATCAATAGCAAAAGAAACTTCAAAAATTTCATAAACACAGGGAAACCACACAACACACTTCTGAATAAATGGGTCACAAAGGAAATTAAAGAAGAAATCAGTGAGTTCCTACAATTAAATGACAATGCCAATATAAACTCTCAGAATCTATGGTACACAATGAAAGCAGTCTTATGAGGGAAATTCATAGCAGTGAATACTCACATTAGGAAAACAGAGCAAGCTCAATTACACAACCTGATACTGAACCTCAAGCTTCTAGAAAAAGAAGAGTAGGACAACCCAAAAGCTCATTCGAGGGAGAAAATTATAAAATTCAGAGTAGAAATCAATGCAATGGAGACTAAAAGAACAATACAAAAAAATCAATGAAGCCAAGAGTTGGTTCTTCAAAAGAAAAAACAAAATTGACAAACACTCAGCCAACCTTATCAAAACAAAGGAAGAAAAGGCCCAAATCCATGCACTTAGAAATGACAAGGATGAGATTACAACGGACCCAGCAGAAATCCAGAGTATCATCAATACCTACTTCCAAAACCTACACATCAATAAGATGGAAAATACAGAAGAAATGGATAGATTCCTAGATACACGTGAATTACCGAAGTTGAATGAAGGTGACCTAAAAATTCTAAACCACCCAATATCAATCAATTGAAAATATAATTAAGAACTTACCAACTAAAAAAAGGCCAGGTCCTGATGGCCTCACTGCTGAATTCTATGAGACATTTAGAGAGGAAATACTGCCACTACTGTTTAAACTCTTCAATGAAATTGACAAGGAAGGAATACTCCCAAATTCATTCCTGGAAGCAAGGATCACCTTGATCCCCAAAGCAGAGAATGTCCCAACTGAAAAAGAGAACTATAGGCCACTGTCACTAATGAACATAGATGCAAAAATCCTTCATAAGATACTGGCAAATAGAATGCAGAACATCATCAAGAAGATCATACACCCTGACCAAGTGGGGTTCATCCCAGGGATTCAGGGATAGTTCAACATATGCAAATCAATCAATGTAATACACTATATTAATAGAGCCAGGACAAAAACCATGTGATTATCTTAATAGATGCAGAAAAAGCATTTGATAAAATCCAACTCACATTCATGTTAGAAACCCTACAGAAAATTGGAATAGATAGTTTTTGTCTTAAACTGATAAAAGCCATCAGTGAAAAACCAAGAGCCAACATCATGCTAAATGGTCAAAAACTGAAATCCTTCACACTAAAATAAGGAACAAGACAAGGATGTCCACTATCACCACTCCTCTTCAATATAATTTCGGATGGGCCAGGGATTTAGCTCAGTGGTTCTACTGCCTGCCTCACAAACACAAGGACCCAAGTTCTATCCACGGTACCAAAAAAAAAAAAAAAAAAAGCAAAACAAATCAATATAATTTTGGAAAAATTAGCCACAGCAATTAGACAAGATAAAGAAATAAAAGGAATAAAGAGAGGAAACAAAGAAGTCAAGTGTCATTACTTGTAGATGACATGATACCCTATATAGAAGACCCCAAGAACTCCACCAAAAGGTTTCTAGTCTTAATAACAAAATTCACTAAAGTAGCTGGATACAAGGTCAACAAACAAAAATCAATAGCTTTCCTCTACACTAACAACAGACTCACTGAGAGAGAAATGGGGCAATCAATTCCTTTCACAATGTCATCCAAAAAATTGAAACACCTAGGAATCAACCTAACAGAAGAAATCAAAGACCTCTATTATGAAAACCACAGCACTCTAAAAAAAAGAGATTGAAGAGGATATCAGAAAATGGAAGGATATCCCTTGCTCCTAGGTAAGGAGAATCAACATAGTGAAAATGATCATACCTCCAAAACTGCTGTATAGATTCAATGCAATCCCAATTCAAATCCCAGCAGCATACTTCACAGACCTGGAGCAAAGAATCCAAAAATTCATTTGTAACTAGGAGAGACCTAGAATAGCAAAAGCAATACTAGGCAATAAAGACAAGGTAGGGGGTATCACAATCCCCAACTTGAAACTATATTATAAAGCTACTGTGAAAAAAACAATCTGGTACTGGCAAAGAAACAGACCTGGGGACCAGTGGAACAGATTAGCAGTTGCAGAAACACCTCCAGACACACTCAGCCACCTCATCTTTGACAAAGGAGCCAAACATCCTCACTGGAGGAAAGATAACCTCTTTAATAAATGGTGCTGTAAAAACTGGGTTTCAACTTGTGAAAGATTAAATCTAGACCTATATCACTCACCATGGACCAAAAATGGATTAAAATCAAAATGGATTAAAGATCTAAATATTAAAACAGAAACACTAAACTGGCTGGAACAGAGGTTAGTAGAACTCTTGAAGACATTGGTGTAGGAAAAGATTTTATGAACAAAACCTCAGTTGCCCATGAACTAGCACAATCAACCAACAAGTGGGATCTCTTCTTACTAAAAAGCCTTTGGCACGGCAAGAGAAACCACCAACAGTGTGAAGAGACAACCCACAATGTGGGAAAAAATTTTCATCTGGTGTTCCTCAGACAAAGGTCTACTATCTAGAATCTATAAAGAACTTTAAAAAATCAAACTTCCCAAATTTAAAGATCCAATCCAAAAATGGCCCAAAATGGGCATCTGAAATGAACAGACATTTCTCAGAGAAGTAGAAATAGCAAATAAACATGAAAAAATGTTCAATATCACTGGTCATTTGAGAGATGCAGATGAAAACAACACTGAGATTCCACCTCATCCCAGAAAGAATGGCTGCTATCATGAAATCAACCAATAATAAATTCTGGTGAGGCTGTGGGGAAAGACGAACCCTACTCCACTGCTGGTGGGAGTGTAGACTGGTGCAACCACTGTGGAAATCAATAGGGAGATACCTCAAAGAACTAGGATTGGAAGACCCATTTGACCCAGCTATTCCCCTGCTGGGTATCTTCCCAAAAGAATTAAAAGAATCATATCACAGTGATATATGTGTACCCATGTTCATAGCAGCACAATTTGTAATAGCTAAAACTTGGAAACAACACAATTGCCCATCACCTGGAGAGTGGATAAGAAAATGTGGGGATTTTTTAATAAAATGGAGTACTACTGAGCCATAAAGAACAAGAAACTAGAGACATTTATAGCTAAATGTATGCACTGTGAGGTGATACTCTTACATGAAATAAATAGGACATGCATATGTAAGTACCAAATACATTCTCTAGTGTGAGAACCTGAAAATGTAAATAAGGACTAAAAGGTATAATAGATAATGTGAAAGAGGAAAAAAAGGTGCAAAGGGGAAGGGGGAGGGGGAGGGGGAGGGGAAAAGAAAGAAGGGAATGGAATTAATGTGAGAAAATGAAAAAATGGAAACAAAGTCTTTCTATATAGGGAGGACAGGGGAATGGGGAAAAAATAAGAGCCAAGATGTATTAGGTAAAGGTGCAAATTTCCAATGATGAATGTCATTATATTGTATACCTAAAATGCACCAATAAAATTAATTTTCAAAATATAGATTTTCTATGATTTTCCCCCCATGTTTTCTCTTTCTGGAACACTCATGAATAAATAGTTCTTTAGTTAATGGTGCTTCATAAGTTTTATTGGCTTTCTTTATTCTTTTTAATCTTTTCTGCTGACTGGGTTATTTCAAAAATCTGTCTTCCAAATTCAGAAATTTAGTTACATGTATGATTATTTATTTGTTGAAGTTCTTTTTCAAATCATAAATATTTTTGCTCATTTAATTACCTATCTGTTTCTTTGGAATTACAATATTTCCTTTCTTCATGGTTTTTGTGTCCCTATTTTGATATCTGAACATCAAAGAGTCCTCTTTTCAAATTTTATCGAGCATCTTTCACAGGAAGTCATTGCTTTGGTTTTGAAAGTATACCAAACTATAGTCTCCATGTGATTGTTTTTCAGCTTAATCAGCATCAGCAGTATTTGTGAATGCCTCAGTAGCCTGGACTAAAGATATTTGTGAAGCTAGTGGTACAACTTTTCTGTGGACATGGGACACTGGGGGAGGATATGACCACAGACCCCACAGAGGCAATAGTTGATGGGAGCAGTGTGTCCTTAAGAGTTGAAAGTGTGGACCATGAAGCATCACACTCAGGAATCACATTAAGTTGACCACTCATGGTAGCAGCACTTGCCACAATTCTAAGAGTACTGGCCATAGAAAGGTATGTTCTTGGGTCCTGTAGAAGAGAGCACTAATGGTTGCAAAGCCTCTGAGGGTGGGAGGCATGACACCAGGGTATTTTTTCCTCTTTTGATCAATCACATGTCATGGTATATTGCTATTGTTTAGAATGAGTATGTTCCCCAAAAGTTGCATGTGTTCAGAGGTGAGGCTTTCTGAAAGTGATTGGATCTTTGGGGTGCTAAATATGCCATTGATGAGCCCATTGCTCATATGCTATTAAGAGGTGGGCCCTAGTTGGAGGAGGTGAGGCACTGGGGAGTGTGCCTTTGGAGGATATGGCTCTTACTCTGGTCCTTTCCCTTTCTCTCTGCCTTCAGCTGCCATGAAGTGAACGTCTTTCATCAGCCATGACCCTCTGCCATGATGTTTGTGTCTTTGAAACAGCCAACCATGGACTAAACACTCAGAAACTGTAAGTCAAAAATGCACCTCTCATACTTTAATTTTTCAGTGTCAGATATTTTGTCCTGGAAATGGGAAAGGTGACTAATATATATAGTATTATGCATTTACTTTGTATTTTCATCATTGTCTAGCACTTTATCAAAAATTCATTGTTGTTTCATATACTTCATATTCATTGGTCATTTTGATATTCTCTTTTATGATGTGTCTTTAAGATTTTTGCCCAGTTTTCTGTTGGGCTATTTATTTCTTATTGATTAATAGGTATTTTTTGTGTTCTTAATATAGACATTTTCAGATCTATGAATTCTATTATGGTCATTCCTTCTCATCTTTGAGTTGTATATTTTGGTGAAATGTAAATGTCTATACTTATAATTTTAGTATACTTAAATTTATCCATTTACATTTTTAGAAATAGTGCATTTTGTGTTCTATTTAAGAAATATTTGCATACATATATATCACAAAAATATTTTGATTTCTCCTAAAAGTATTGCATATCAAGTTTAGATATGCAATATATCTCGTATTGATTTTTGTGTATGATGTGAAGTCAAGATTACTTTTTTTCAAAGTGGATATCAATTGACCCATCACCATTTATTGAAAAGACATTCTAATATATTATAGTATCACCTTTTATAGAAATCTAGTGAGAATGTATGTGTGGAGTTTTGAGGGTCAGGAGAGTCCATCTAGTTGTAATACCAGCTCTCTAAATTAGCTTTTATTAGGGTAAGTCCTGTGTTATTTGAATTCAAATTTACTAATACTTTGTCTTTGCATTTTTGTATAAATGTTTAAGTTTTCTTATTTTCTACAAAAAAAAAAACCTTAACTAAGGATTTAATCAATATTATGATGAATCTACAAAACACTCTGGGAGGATTAACATCTAAATAATTTTCCAGTCCATAACATGTCTATTTATACCAGTTCTCTTTAATAACTCCAATAACAATAATTTCACTAAAGTCTTGCATATGTTTTTAGACTTATGTGTAAGTAGCTATTTATACTTCGATAAATGGTATATTTTTTTACTTTATTTTCTACTTGCTACTATTGCATGAAAATAAAATAATTTTATATTGACCTTTTATTCAGAAAAATCTATAAGTCCTAATCATCTACATGTAAATTCTTTTGGGTTTTCCATATCCAAAATTATGTTATCTGTTAGAAAAAAAGAAATGAGTGACTTATAGTTCTACTTCTCAGTTATTTTGTGAAATAAAGGGGTAGGGTATTTGTTTGCTAATTTTATTATAGTGACTAGAACCTCCAATATATTATAATAGTGACTATCATCAGTTGTTCCCAAGCTGAGGGAAAAGCTTTGGGTAGTTTTCCATTAAGTATTATGTTTGTGGTAGTGTTTCTTAAACACATTTGTTAAATATTAGATTTATTTAAAGACAATCAAATTTATTGTTACAGAACTATTTTACATTATGTTCACATATTCCTCAACTTATAAGATGTCATACCCTGATAAACTGATGACAAGTTAAAAGTACATGGAATATCCCTACCCAAATGAACATCATAGGTTACCCTAGCCTATATTGGATATACTCAGAACACTTGCACTAGCCCAAGGTTGTGCAAAATTATCCAACAAGAAGTCTGTTTTAATCAAATGATAAATAACTTATGTAATTTATAAAATGCTGTACTAAAAGTGAAAAACAAAATGATTGAACTGATATGCTTTCACATTTTCATAAAGCCAAAAATCACAAGTTGTATCATCATAAGCTGGAAACAGTCTACAATCTATGTGTGCGCACACACACACGAAAGCAGCATTATTAATACACGCGTAACGCTTTGGTTAAATTCAAAATGAAATTAACATTCTTCTCCCATATGTTTCTCATAATTTCTTATAAACATTTTATCTGCTTATCTCTTAATAAATATATTAGTTGATTACAAATCAACTCTGAATTATCTTCTTTCCCTTTTTTTTCCCATTAAGCTTATTGGTACATTTTTGGTATAAAATACAGTTACATTCATCATTGGGATCTTGTAGCTTTACATGAGTATCTTGGTTATTATTTTTTTCCCCTTCCCTTGCCCTCCCTTCACCTCTTCCACCCTTCCCTATTTGCAAAGACTTTGTTTCCATTTTTTTTCCTCTTTTCATATTTTTTCCTTTCCCTTTTTTCCCTTCCCCTACCCCTCACAATTCCCCTGGTCTTTTAGACCTTTTCTTCCTGTTACACAATATCAGT